>JANHZT010004348.1:18191-29084 GCA_032468215.1 Stegonotus admiraltiensis | reverse complement strand
GGCTGAGTCGACCTTGAGCCTGGTAAGATTTGAACTTGCAGTAATTGCAAGCAGCAGATGTTAATAACAGTGTTTTAATCCACTGTACTACCAGGGCTCCTTAAGTTACAATGTTAACTTAAATAGGGTTCTTTATGCAATCACATACTGTATTTAAAAATCCCTTGGTCATCTTATTTTGTTTTAGTTTCATATCAGTTGATTTTATTATTTTTTTTGCCTCCAGCACTGGTTGGCCAAAGCTCCTGACCAGTGCATCTGGGACAGGAAGACCAATGGGCAAATGTCAAGCAAACCCTTGGCTGATAAAGATTTAGGAGTGGGTGCTAGAGAGAGTAGATGGGCAGAACTACTTTCCAGAAAAGCTGCCTTCTCATCCCTTCTGGCATTGGCCAAAGCTCCATGTAATTTGCTTCAATTACAGTAAGTAATTTGCCCGGCCGGCACATCCTAACTTTCCTCCTCATTGATGAAGACCTTTGGCCAACACTTCTGGAGGAATGCAAAAGGCAGAGCAGAACAACCTTACTGGGAGTTTCTTCAGCCCCACCTACTTATCCCTTCTGGTCCCAGTGGCCAAAGCTTTTTGGCAGTATATCCAAGAGGTGAACCTGCATTCAATGGCTGGGAGATCTTGCTGGGTGCCTGAAGAACAAACAGAATAGTGTTTCCACTTAATTTCCCCCCATGCAATTTCTCTGGGGTTCTTTACTGAAGAGATCTCTACTGCTCTGCAATGCAATTTTGCAAGGATCCAATCTTTCAAAAATCTAAGATAGCATAGCACCAATATCATAGTCATCCTAACATAGAGAAAGACAAAGTAAGTATATAGTACCAATAAAGGAGAATATTTGTAGCTCAGATTGAAATGCGGGGTCCTTGGTGCTTTCTCACTAGCACTGATGATGTTACGTAGTTTGGATAATGAAATGTCTGCAAGAAAACAACTAGACTCAGAGAGCACCAAGGACCCCTCAAAGAATTATATTTAAAGTGGAATGTATCAGTGCCTTCCCCTCCTCAAACAAAATAGATTAAAAAAATAGTTTTCATTGCTTATCATTTTTTGCTGCAGCCCTGCTGAGCAAAGTAAGAAAGAGAAAATTATTTAAGACATTGAACGCACATGTCAACTTGCAAGAAAATTGTTGCTTCAGTCTTTCCGGTTATTAACTCCTTGCATCTAGATAGCAAGCAATAGGGGCTGCATGTTTTATACCCTCTTTGATGAACTCATATATATCTCTATAGATATGTCACTGTGTGCAAACAATGGATAAGATTAATATGTTAGAGTAAGGAGTCACAAAGTACCTTATTTTTCTTAATTATATAAAACAAAACACTGGAAGATCTTTTGGACAATTTCATTGCAAAAAAATAATTGGGAATTTTGTTTGCAGAACAAATCTGGTTACTGAAGCATTATGCTGGGCTTTATGACAAATATCCCAAAGATTGCTTTATGCACAAATGAGTTTACCCTCTAATTCATACTGTTTTTTCCAACAAAATGTACTTGGAATATAAAACAGATTTTTTACATTGCTTTTGGATGGAAGGATATATTTAATAGGAAGTTCTCTGTGACCCTAGTGTAGATTAAGATACGGCTAGTTTGAACTGCTTAACTGTTCATTTATTTAATTTTCAATCATTTTGTGAAGGAATGACAAGAGATAAAACTTCATTAGCATCATTTAAAATAAAACTGAAGCTCTTTATCCTAAACAGAAATGCGGTTGCTGTTTTTTATATTAGAAATAGCACCTATTGAGTTTAACTATTATAAATTTGTTTGGTTTATTTTTATAAAAGCTACAAAATTTGCATTTTAAAAGAATAAAATGAATTTTAAAAACCCAGATATTGAAATTATTAGAATGTGTGAATCAGTGAAACACATTTGTCTAGCTCTGCCTCAATGATTTAGAGGAATTATTCCACTCAAGTGTTCGCTGCATGTCTTTGGTTCCTTTAATAGTTTGTTCATATATGCCTTGAATGTATAGCCTGAACAGAAATTACTGTTCAGGCTAGACACAGTTTTGTTATTGAAACAACGTGTTTGTTTTTAAAATAGTCAGGACTGGAGACTGCCATATAGATATTGTTAAAGAAAGAAATGTAAATGACTATGGTCAGTCGATATGAGCCTGAAATCAGACAGGTCATTTACAATAACAAACAGGCAGCTGCAAGATAAGTTGTTGTTTTTTAAGCAAGATATTGACCACAACCAAAACACAGCCATTTTTCTTGCAGTTTGCAGATATTTCTGATAACAGAATACAGATGGCAACTGTCCCTTCAGGAGAGAAATGGCCACCAGCAGTCACTCCATTGAGCACACAGGTGGGAAATAAAGAGGAGAGGGAGGGAGAGGGAGGGAGGGAGAGATTCAGATTGGAGTTTTTGGTTGTAAAATTAGAGCTCTCCTAGTATTCATAACAGGGGTGTCAAACTCTATTTCATTGAGGGCCACATCATCCTGAGCTCCTTTTTTGGCTGGAATGGCCTCCTGCAACTCTCTGCCAGTGAAATTGGAGCCCCGTGGGCAAGATCTAAGCACCCTGCGGGCCGGATTTGAGACCCCTGATCTATAATACAATTAACTTATATTACTACAACTTTGAATCTCTGTCTGTCAGCTTCATGGGTAAATAATGGTTTAGATTAAGTATTAACGGGTATTTTCTTTCTTGGGAAGGAATTCCATAAATGGATTACTATGATTAAAACAAAAAAGAACATTTTTTAAATCTTTAACAAGACTAATAAATGTTTCTTTGGCTTTCAAATTCTTTCATCTAATTACAGTCTGTTTCCTTTGAAACATTGCTGTATTGCTGCTAACAGCTTAAACATTCAGACAGATTTATAAATTCATGCAGTCCATATTTTCTTTGAAATGATTGGAAGAGAAGTCTAGTCTTCTGAGATACTATAGGAAAAGGCTATCTTTTCTATGGAGCGTAATTGACATGGTTTTCACAATAAGCAACAATGAAATAAGAATAGAGATAAATAGGCAGTAATAAACTTGATATAATACCGACAAGAAAGATTTGTTGCTCTGAATGGGCTATTATCATTTTTTATCTTGTAGAAAATAGATAGCTTACATAAGCTGAAAATCTCATCTCATCTCATCTTGTAAATATTAATGGGCCACAACCAACCTAAACCAATGATCATAAGAACCCAATTAAACAGCAAGTCGTTGAAGAAATAAACTGTATACAAATGGAAAGAAATAAAATGGGTAGAAGCAATTTTTTATTACTTGAATCACACTTCTCTCCCCCCCCTCTTTGCTTTGTATATTAACTGCTTGCATTTGTATCCATTTATAAAACCCAAGATCTCATTGCTGAATCAGGATAAATTCTCAATTTAAGGCTAGCTGAAATAGCCTACGCAATAAACATTTATTTAAAAAAATAAATTAGTATAAAAACATAAAATTAATTTATCTGCAGAAGTTGAAAAATGTTTGGGAAAAAGCAGTGCATCATTAATGTTCTCTGTAACCTTTCCATGCACACGTTCTCTACGAATGGTCAAGGCTGGAAAGCAGCTGGGCCTGGAGCAGCTCAAGTTCAACAATGCCTATACAGAGTCAGTATAGACAAAGTAAATTACAGTAGCTTTTTCTTCAGTTTTCAGGCTGGTGCAGAAATCCTTCATTCATTTTACATGGATAGTCGATTTCATAAATGTATCATTTATGAATAACCCTGTTATTGGTTAGCTGATGAACTGAAAAGTATGCTCAAAAAGAAAAAAATCTTGAAAAAAAGGAAACCTTCAAATGCTTTAAAAACTGCCTGAAGAAGAAAACATATCCAGATGGTGGCTGTGACCACAGAAGTGTGTTATAATTGCTTCTTGAGGTATATGTTTGTGGATGACTGTTCTAATCAAAGCTATTGGAGCAGATACACGATGCAAACCTCTGTAGTCTTGTTCTCCCAGTTTCCAGAAAACAGAACTGTACATTTTATACATATCTATCTCTATATAATCTATCTCTATATTTATACAGCAAATTACATAAAGCATACTAAACAAGTAAGTAGACCTCCAAGCTCCTCTTACCCAAGAGAGCTGAGTAAACATACTAGGGTTGACAGACAGCTCTCTGCAGATGCAATATGAGTGGAAAAATATTGATCTTTTACCACTGGTATCACCATGAGGTAGGCCTTAATAGCGGCTATAACTCTTGTTCAATTTGATTCAACCTTTGTCTTCCTCCAGGGGTGCTCTAAGCATCTCTTTTTGTATATATAAACTTTTATAAACATTTAAAATCAAAAAATACAAGTTAAAATACATCTATAACAAAAATGCATCTGTAATAATTATACAATTCAACGTCATTCTGACAGTACGTAATTCTTAACTTTGTTCATCTATTCCCGCATATTCCTACTTAATCAACATATTTAAACACATTTTGTATCTTATTTTATTCTATACATTCCTTATTTTTAATTTCTATTCATTGATACCAATTTTCCCAAGTTAAGTAGTATTCCGAGTCTTCCTTATTATTTAGTTCTAAAGTAAGTTTGTCCATTTCTGCACATTTGAAAATTTTCTAGATTATTGCACTGTCTCTTAGTATAGTGGACATTTTCCAGGCTTGCGCAAGTACAATTCTTTCTGTTATAGTTATATGAATAATTAAATATTTAATCTTTTTAGGGTAATTTCCTTTAATAATCCCCAGAAGAAACAGTTCAGGTTTCAATTCTATTTTACAATGTGTGATTTCTTTCAACCATTTTTGTATTTTAATCCAGATTTTTTTTAACTTCTGGGCAAAGCCACCATACATGGAAGTAGGTACCTTGTACTTGATTACATTTCCAGCAATTAGGTTTTAGGTTGGGGTACATTTTTGCGAGACTTGTTGGGGCTAAATGCCACCGATAGAACATTTTATACTGGTTTTCTTTATATGAGGCAGATTTTGTTAATGTATTGTTTTTTTCCCAAATCTTCTAACTCAATGTTGTGCCCAATATTTTTAGCCTGTGCTATCATTGATCCTTTTACAATTTCTTCTTCTAAAACAAATTTAATAAATAATTATATATTTTAGATAGTAATTTCTCTTCCGGGCCTGTTAATAATTTATCTAATTGTATAAATTTTGGTTCAAATCCAAATTCCTCTAAATTTTTTTTGTATCTAGATTGCAATTGAAGATACAGTCACCAATCTATGATTATTCCCTGTTCCTTTCATTCTTGGTTAGATTTTAATCTTCCTCCATTGTCCAAAATTTCATTGTATTTTACCATTTTACCAATATTTATTGTGTTGGGGTAGATCATTGCCTCCATAGTGGATAACCAGCCTGGTATTTTGAGGTAATGTTTCTTCCTAATTCCCTCCCAAGTCTGTATCAGTGAATCTTGCAGTGTATGTCTATAAAAATATGAATGTGAATGTTTCTTATTTCTGGTGTTCCATATGAAAACATGCCATCCCATCTGAAGATCATGTCCTTCCAGTGCTAAAATTCTCCTATTCTTTAAATTAATCCATTCCCTAACCCAAACTAAACTCGCTGCTTTGTAATAAGTTTCCCATGCAGGGAGTCCAAAGCCACCTCTGCTTCTTCTATCTTGAAGTGAGATTAATTTTATCCTCGCCTTTTTTCCTGCCCATACAAGCTTCATAATCATTTTGTTTAACTCTTTAAAGAAATTCTTATCTAATTTTATAGGAATAATTTGGAATAAATAAAGTAATTTTGGCAAAATATTCATTTTAATTGTTGCAATTTTCCCTAATAGTGACAACTGTAATTTCCCCCTAAGCTAGCTGGTGGTTGTATAAAGTGTCAATATGTGGATTTCATGCAACCTGCAATATAATATTTTATCTATGTACAATTTTAACTGATTATAGTCCACACAGTGTGGAGCTAAAAAATGTTATAACACATGGATTGTGAGGTTGACGGAGTGGTTTTTATCACTGATTTTGTTGCTGTTTTGTAATCCAGTCTGGTTGTGTGCCAGCTATGTGTCTTGGATGCTTTGGTTTCTGGTCTGTGACCGCAATAAAGTATGTATGTATGTATTTCCCCCTAAGCATCTCTTGATCCATTTCTGCTCCACTAACTTACCCACAAACCACAGTGAATGCTGAGAGTGATGGGCCATGAGATGCCACAATTATCATGACTCTATCTAAGGTCTTGGTCATCTCCCTATTCCAGACAACAGCCATTGTTTCACCAGGGCCATGCAGCAGATTCTCAAGAACATCCCCAGTTCCCTTCGGAACCCCACCAGGTCTATCAAATGCTAAGGGGGATCCTGCCTCCTTGATAAAGGGGGCAGCATAGGAGAATCTCAAAGTTACCTGTGTGTGATCTTACTGTGGCAAAAGGGATAATGATAACTCCTCCCGCAGATCAACTTGCCATTGGTCCAACAAGAAAACCATGTCCAATGTGTGGCCACATTGTCTTGTTAATACATACCAGATCTGTCTGCTCTTCCATGATAAGATCAGAAATAAGGGGGACTTTATTATTAATCAATCTGACATTAAGCAACAGTAGCCTAAAGCCCCACCCTCCTGTAAGTTTTCTGATCAGGGACTGGTTCTGAGTATAGAGAGCCAGAACATGACATCAGTTCAAAACAGTCTCATCTTCCCTAGCTAAGGATCCCTCCATCGATTCATACAGAACAGACATCGTGCTACCATCCCAAGGTTAGTACAAAGTCAACTGTCAGCACCGTTGGGAAGCCTAACCACAAACCAACCCCACTCCCATCCATCTAATTCATTTAATTTTAGAAAGTATTCTACATTTGGTTGCCTATGAAAACTATGCTTGTTGCAAAATGCAGCCAGCCAACTAGTTAACTACTACTAGTCATTATGATCCGATACTGCTATTTATGCTGCATCTTTGCACTTGTTACCAATAACTACTGTGTACAATCCCATGTGGTGATTTTACTTTATACTCTGTTGCTAGATACATATATACCATCTACTGAAAATGAATTCGCCCAATTGAAAGTGGTCCTTTTAGGGTTTTTCTTTAACATAACCTACTTCTGTGAAGTGCAAGGGGATGAGACCAGAACTGCTACAATTCCATCATGATTCTTTTAAACAATCCTCCTTTAAAAGTTAGGTTACAATATCTACGGGGTGGGAGGTGGAGATGGAGGAGGAGGAGGAGGAAGAGAACAAGAGGAAGAGGAAAAATAAGAGAGGAGGAGGGGGAGGAAGAGGAGGAGGAGGAGGAGGAGGAGGAAAAAACATGGCAAGAAAATACTTCAAAAGCTAAAAGAAAAGTACGCTTTCCATAGTTGCCTAGGTTCCCACTGACAATTGTTGCTTTTTTACCAGAATCATTTTATACAACTCTTGAAGATCCCACCAATTTCAGAAAACAAGTCCATAAACAACTTCCCAATAACATGAAAAGAATTGTTAAGATAAATTGGATACTGACCCCATGTCAGTCAATCCATGGGAAGCACACTACTTTGTAATTTGTTCAATTCTGAATTTATTTTTGTACAGGGGAAAGAACAATAATGAAACCAGGCATATTCTGAAATGCATAATGATGCTCAGCATTCTTTCTTCTAAGTTCATGTAGAACATTGCAGGCCTTTTAGCTTATAGAAGGGGAGAGAACTTTTATTCCAGTGTGCAGTTCATTAACTCATTTTGGTAAAAGGTTGAATAATTCAAATTCCACACTTCAACTATCCCTTTAGTACATTAAATGTGAAACACCTTGCTTTATTTAAATTGTGTGAGATCAAATTATACCTCATGGATATATCCTTCCCCCACCCCTGCCATCAAAAACTTGTACATAGAGAAATGTAAGAGTTCCATCTTTCAGCGAGCATCAAATTGTAATCCCACCAGACCTGCTTGATGGACATAAAAATAGGGGAAGTGTTGCCAAGACATTTAAGAATATTGGATATAACATAACTTATTATCACTTGTACATATTAATTATAACAACAATATGATCTGAATGAGTGTAGGAATAAAAAAGTAGAACACTTAAGCTGGCCAAATCAAAGGACAGAATATACTTCAAGCATCACTCCACTACAGATATCAATAACAAGTGTAAGTCTGAGTACATGGACAAGAACCAAGTATATAATACATTTGGCAAACAGATCAGTAGAACAAAAAGAGCTACTAGGTAAATGTCAGTAAGATTCCGTATCACACTATTGTGAGAAATATATAAATATGCAGTGTCAATAAGGAAGATCTTGATATGTTGTGAGATAAATGTGACGAAAGATAACATTCTTCTACAAATTAAACAAGTTTCTTATAATAAGGACCTGAGATTTATAAAAACAGTTGTCTCTGATGACAATCAAGGACAAGGGAGGGAGGGATTTGGATCTGACCAACCTAAGGGGATAAGATTAAGGTAGCTATGTACAGTAAAAGTTCCCACCTTCTTCTTCTTCCAAAACAGCCATCTTAGGCATATGTATGTACCTTTGGGTCATATCAATAATGCATTAGTAGTTTCTTCTGTATCTTATAATAGTAAAATAGTATGATACTACCTCTGGATGCTGATATGATATTTGGGCTCAAAATATATTTGTGTCAATCTTGCAGGCAGAATTGATCATTGTGCTCTCTTTGGGGAATAACTTTAGTTAAAGTTGTGCCTCAACAGTATGTTGTTCAGAGTCATGGATGTCAGATGGGTAGCTATATGAATCATTTATATAAACAAACACTATATACATACATGCCAGCAAAAAAAGGCATGAATTCAATATGATCCATGCAGCCATACTAATGGCACTGCTTTGTGCTTTTTATTAGTACCCTAAATTATATTAAAACTTAAATTATAATTTATACTTAAATTAGCTGTTTTGGAAGACATCATCTGACTACTTAGATAAAATTAAATATAAATACATTGATAGTCCTTGTAGACTTGGTTGAACTGAGTTATATATGATATCTGTAGAAAACCTTCTGAATTCCTTTTTAAGACTTACAAACATTTGAAATGGATCTTTATTGTTTTGCCAGAATTTACTCTGTCTGTCTGTCTCAAACACTATCTCTCTCCTCTTGCTAACTTTATTAGTTTGCTTAAAATCTAGCCCGAAGAATACTTGTGAAAGCAGTAAAGAACTGTTCATGTTTTGACATTTTGGATGCTTTTAACAAAAGTACTATGTATTGGCTTTGTTTGGTCACTTTTCTTTCTGATAATTCAATATAACTGATAGCCATTTTTGAATGAAAGATGATGTGGGGGTTTTTTTATAGCCTTAGAATTCAGAACCCTCCTCTGGCAAAGTAGTTATTACAAATGGCTCAACATAGACTACCACTGCAGCTTATCACTTTTGAAGTAGAATTCTTTCACTCTCCCTTGGCAGACTCAAGGGTTCAAATATTCATGTATACTCCCCCTCCCCCACATTGTAAATCACTTGATCTGTAGCTCCTTTATCCAGCATGAATTAACTATTTTCAGGCAAACATCACCATTTTACCAAATAACATAGAAATGATTTTCTAGAGTCTAGACTTTGATACTTATTTACCATTTGGTTAAGGGTGTCTTATATTTATGCTGAAGGTTTTTGATGTTTTTTAGAATAGAATAACAGAGTTAGAAGGGACCTTGGAGGTCTTCTAGTCCAAACCCTTGCTTAGGCAGGAAATCCTACACCACTTCAGACAAATGGTTATCTAATCTCTTCTTAAAAACGTCCAGTGTTGGAGCATTCACAAGTTCTGGAGGCAAGTTGTTCCACTGATTAATCGTTCTAACTGTCAGGAAATTTCTCCTTAGTTCTAAGTTGCTTCTCTCCTTGATTAGTTTCCACCCATTAGTTTCCACCAAAGTTGTCATTTCACTTTCTTTATGATCTTGTTTTCCTTTATTCTGTGTAAATGTTTATCCAGATTTATTTTACATTTTAAAAACTACTTTTACATGCTGATAAAAATAATTCTATTTTTTATATGAAAACAAACTTTGTTTCTCCTAAGTATTATAATTATTTACTATAAATTGAAACTGTGTGTAAGAAAATTGGTGTACAGTTAACAATATACAAAGTAAGATCTGTTAAAATCATAAAAAAGCAATAAATGCATATATATATGTATACGTCCACTTGGAATCACAAATATGACAGCTCCATTATTTGGCAAAAGTTATTCATTTTCTTTATGTAAAATGGATGGAATAACATGTCATAAAGTAGTTTCTCAGGGAGTGCAATTTCAACAACGAAGAATAAAAAATAAATACAATGGATAGTTTGTTAATATTTGGAGCAGTCATGTACAAAACAATGCCTTCGCATTGGGAAAAAATAATAAAATGTATGTACAAAGCTAATAATACGGATTTCTAGGAGAAACCTGGCCAGATTTCAAATTTATTGCAACTGTGGTTAGGTTTACTTTCCCGTTTCCTGCAGTGAAAAAGACACCCCCCACCATCTGCATATAGCAGGTGAAAACATACAACAATAAAATGAATAATCAGTCAATTTTAGTATTATAAGGAGACACAGCACCTGAGACCTAAGATAACTCAGCCATGCTGCTTTTTAAAAAAAAAGTAAATTAGAGCTTTCTATATAAATGAATTGACTATAAGATTCTGATCAGTGTCCTCGTATGCCCATTGAGAGTCTGACTTGTTCTATGCTTGATTGTAGAAAAGCCTGTAAACTGTCATATACTTTCCAGCAGGGGTGAAATGCTCCCGGCTCGGACCGGCTCAGCCGAGTAGGTAGCGATGGCGGCGGGCAGCTCGGAGAACCGGTAGCAAAAATCCCTGCCCCCGCCCCCCCATGCCCAGCTGAG
>JANHZT010004348.1:4920-15268 GCA_032468215.1 Stegonotus admiraltiensis | reverse complement strand
TGAAGCTGAAAGGGGCTGTTTTTTCTTGCTGTTTGCTTGCAAGGAGGTAACTGCTGCGAGGCACAGGCCAAAGGGTGAGGGCCAGTGGGTGGGCGGGGCTACATTCAGTGTATAAGACGCACCTAAATTTTCATTCCCTTTTAGGGGGGGGTAAAAAGTTGCGTCTTATACTCTGAAAAATACAGTATTTACTGAGCCCAAAGCAAGGATTATAGAAATGTTAAATATAAATTTGGAAGGTGAGGGGAACAGGAGAAGAAGACAGGCTCTAAACAGATCCTGGAAGAGATTATTGGATTTTTCAGAGGGGTACATATATATTGTAGTAATTACTAAGTAATCTAGAGTCTTGAAGCATATTGTACAGGTAAATCAAAAATTCTGACCAAATATGAAGTTATAAGAAGGAAATGTCATGCACAGGATTCTTGTAGTCGGGAACTACATAAATTACACAGAATCTGAGAAATAACAAGTAAATATTCGTGTATGCTGAGTAATATAGAATTTAAGTAAATTGATTGTTAATCAAGTTAACATCTAGTAGGCTGAGGTCACTTTGAGGAGAATGATGATGGGGAATTGCAGCCAATTGAAGTTTGAAAAAAATATTTCTAAAGTAATCAAAGAAAGAGATCTGTTCACTATCAAGATAGAACCTGGTAAATTGAGGAGACAGGAGGGTTAGTTAAAGAAACACAATATTTTAGCTTTCTGAATTTATTACAGTTTTCAAGTCTACTATACCTGAACTGCAAAGTTCTGGATTTAGCTTTATCTGTATCTGGGTTTTTTGCTCTTTGGTGTTTGTTTGTATTTTTGCAACCAATATTATATACAATAATTATGAATGTGACATTATTCACTATGATCCAAACAGTAAATAAGCATTTCTAAATGCTTTAGAAATTTGGAAATACTATTGTTTAAAGCTGTTTTTGTTCCAACAAAATTATATAGTTAGACTTACATGATAAAGAATCTTTTAAGAAGGAAGAAACTTCAAGCAATAAAAGGAAAGGGGAAAGCGTAGCAGAGCAGCTATGCTGTACTAATATGTTAGGGATGAATTAATCTGAATCAAAGTCACACCTGTGTTTCTCCAAGGCAAAGTAAGTCTGCATGAACACACTAAAAAACTGAGACTGGCCTAGAAGCTTGGGTAACTAGAATACAATTTACTTAAAGAAAGATACAATTTGTTTAATGATCAGGGCTATCATGTTTTTCTCCCTAAAACAAGATATTCTTGAAAAGGCAGTATAATTGTGTTGAACAGATATTGTATTATTAAGGCATTTTTCATTCAAGTTGCAATTCAGTTTATTTACAGCACTTATATGGCTATCTATCTCATATAATGTTTGTAGCATTGGCTACAATTTTGGCTTCTAATATATTCCACCAGCATCCTCCTCCTCAAATTCAAAAATCCTCAACTAATCTTTGGGAACAACAATGTTCAGGAAAATTACCTTTTCATATATAGAAGACAATCCCTCTCTGTGACTGCACTGAAAATGCATTGGCTTCTACTTTGGCATGGGACAAATGAATAAAAAGGCTTCTGTCAAAAGGAAATCAAACCTATCTACACCCAGATGTAATTTACCCAAGATCAGAAAACCTAGGATGAACCGTATTGTGTTTGTTCTATTTAGTTCTCCAGTCTCCACAAAAGGTACTGGCAGAAAAGCTGGTTAATTGCTAGAGCTGGCAGAACTGCCTACTAATGTGCACTTGCCTTTGTCTAGATTGGAGCTCTTGTGTTGGCGATCTGTGAAAAACAATCCTGTATTCAAGAATTGTGCACTGTAGGTAACTTACAGTTTGGCTCTTGGTCCATCAGACTAGCATTACAATTAAACTGTAGAACTTTGAAATGTGCTTTACCTTTCCTATTGAATGCAGTGAGTAAACAAGTTTAGAATTGTTTTGCACCCCTTTCATTTTATTTTTGAAGCAGAGCAAGGAAGGGTCAGATTTTGCTACCTTTTAATGAGGGCATCCTATTTAATAATTTGCACATAACACTATGAATCCATTAGTAATTGTGTGTGTTTTCGTATATTTGAACTCCTGCTGCTAATTGCCTACATCTGAGGCTGTCCATCTCAATTTGGTTAAAAGAAAAAGTGCAAAAAGTCAACATATGACATTAAGCGGATTTCACATTTATTCCTTCAGATAAGTTGTTTCATTATTCAGGGAAATAGACAGCTCTACATTATCAGCTTTCCTGATTAATGGAACAGTTTGATTCAAGGAAATAAATATGAAACTCTCATTAATAACTTCTGAGCTTGTACAAAATGTGTGCTCTGTCTCGAGACAGGCAGTGCTGTAAAGTATCAACTGGGAAGATAGTGATGATATTCTATTGATTTAATTAAATCCTAACAGCCCTTTTTAACCAGTGCTCATAAGCAAAACTGAAGATAACTACTAAAATGATTTGAGTTATACTGCTGCAGTCTAATGAGAATAAAATTATTACTGACTCCAAAACCCTCTAGACCCTTGTACCAGAGAGAAATCAATATAGCATAATCAAACTCTCCTGGCAGTTCTAATTTAAGAAGCAATAACTTTTGGTATTTTTTTAAAGCAAAATATTTGCTTTAGCATCAGATCATAAAATAAGAAAGTTGGAGGAGTCTTCTCTGTTTAGTTTATCATAAATCTTTGCAACTTCTCTTGCAGCTAGTCAGGAAATTTAAATTAATATTTAACAAGGAAAAAGGAATGCACGAGGAAAATTCATTGTCAACATATATAAAGCTTGGCAAATTTACCAATAGAAAATTCCATTTTATAATGGCATGCTGAAAATTCAACGAATGCCTGAGCAGGATTAAGTTTATTTCACAAATCTATGGTAGTTTAGTCAATCCAAGTGCCAGAGTTTTCATAGAGTTTTCATACTTCACTGAACTATATAAAATCACACAGCTTTTTTTACTCAAGCACATGGAGCCACGCACTCACCAGTTACCATTTTAACCTAACATGGTGTGTGAATTTAGCTACAATTTCCCACCACATGGATAATCTACACTAGAGAGATTGTTTTGGCTGCAACTATAGAAGGCACGTAACACTTAAATTAGCACCCTGTTGACAAAAATTGGCATATGCACTTACTTAAGTAGAATCAAGCTAAGTTGATTGGTTAATAAGTCTCATGAAAACTTAAAAGATAAAAAGCTGTGACCTACTTAAATGCATTTATTGTCACTCATTTTCCCTCTGGGTATGGGGACAAATATCTCTTTAATGAGCTCAGTGTGAATTTCTTCATCACTTGTTGCCCCTTCAATTTCTTGGACTAAATTTATATTATCTATGTATATGGAGATGTGAACATTCTTCTCCTAGAATGCTTTAGGTGACTTCAATTACAGGCTAGTGAATTTTACCTTACAATTAAGAAAATAATTAAAAAGAAAATTGGAAAGCACAGCAAGGGAGAACAACATGAAATAAGGAAACTGAGCATAGCCTCTGAAAAATGTGTATCTGTTGAAATTCTTTGAAAAGAGACTTAAAATGGAAAGTGGGCAATTTATTGCTAAGCCTTTATTTTTTTCACCAAACTCTTTTGAATAAGCACTCATAAAGGATGGTAAAGTAAAACTGATTCTCAGAAACCTGCAGAAGATACAAAAACCGGACTTCCCCCCCAGTAGTATTCAGTTAAAGAAAGTGGGTAAATGACAGTTATTAGAGAAAAAAAAGATTTATGGAGTATCTTCAGGATTTGGACAATACAAGCTAAACCATATTGTTCAATCAATTTAGCAGCCTCCAGGCAAACTGTGTTAAGCTTAGTGCACTCATCTGATCAAGTGGTAGAATTTCCTGAAGTACAGTTTATGCCAAATTGCTTTCCTAGACTTTCACTGTTATGACAAAAACCCTGTATTTCCTTGCTAATTTTACAGATATTGCTTAGGATGTAGTTTAAGCCACCTCCAAGGCCCTACTGGTGAAATATACAGTAAGCTTTGAAATAAATAAATACAGAAAAGTATTTGTCATAGAGTGAAATACTTTCCTCATATAATTAACACCATGGCTGCAAGAATTATCTAGAGAGAAGTAGGTGTGGGTGTAGGTGTTTCTGATAGTAAAATGCTAACTAAAGAATGAACAATAAATCATTGCAGCCCTTTTCATGAGAGAATCAACCCAGATGTACAATCAGTGCCTGGGGAATATATCCTATTTGCTTCTAGGGTCAAATAAGTAGCAGTTAATTTTCTTGTTTAATATCTTATTTAAATATGAACTGGCAGTTATAGCATACTTATGCAGCAAAGAAGTATACATTTGTTATGAAATAGATGCACATTCAGTGAGACTTACTTCTGAAGAAGACTTTATAAGCTTGTATTGGCTTTCTTTGGACATTTTCTTTTGAATAATCAAGAGAGGGAAGGTGGAGGGATGCAATAGGAATTTATGTTTTCTCCAGTAGATACATTTACTGTCATTTGCATTCCTTCTCTTCTTTCATAAATTTACACCTATGTGGAGTTTGCAGGTGGTGAAATCCAAATTTTTTTACTACTGGTTCTGTGGGTGTGGCTTGGTGGGCATAGTGTGGCTTGGTGGGTGTGGCTTAGTGGGCATGGCAGGGGAAGGATACTACAAAATCTCCATTCCCACCCCACTCTGGGGCCAGCTAGAGGTGGTATTTGCCAGTTCTCCGAACTACTCAAAATTTCCGCTACCGGTTCTCTGAACTGCTCAAAATTTCTGCTACCAGTTCTCCAGAACCTGTAAGAACCTGCTGGATTTCACCCTTGGAGTTTGCAGCAGATATTTTCTTTTTGAACCCTGATAGAGAAACATCTGTCACTGCCTAGGATTGAACTCTCAACCTTCCCAGTGGGAGGCAAACGTCTTCACCTCCGGGCCACCACACCATTCATTCTAACTGTAACTATTATCCACATGTAATCATCATAATCTGGAGCACCACTTGAACATCATTGGCATTAACAAATTCACCATCAGTCAATTGCAAAAGGTAGACTTTACTCTGAACAGTTTATAGCCTGCAATTATATCTGTAACATCATCAAACATACGCATTTGCCTATCCCAAATCCTTGGAAAGGACTCGATAGGTAGACAAAAATGCCAAACTCAGTATGAACATTTGGCTGACTATGGGACAAACAACAGCAATAACAATACAACAACAACAACAACAACAACAACAATAATACAAAGCCAGAATTGAGATGACAGCAACAGATAACAAGTGCTGCCTCTGCAAAGAAATTGCAGAAAGTGTGGACCAACTAGTTAGCTGTTGCAAAAGGATTGCTCAGACAGACTACAAACAATTTACAATTAGCAAAACAATGGTTCATTGGAAGAGCTGCCAAAAATACCATTTGCCTGCAAGCAAGAACTGGTGGGACCATAAAATAGAGAAAGTAATAGGAAATGAAGAAGCTGCCCAAGCACTCAGCAGTCTTGGGATATCATTGGTCAGAATTCAGGGAGTTGAGGGGCTCACTTCTGGGAAGTACACTAGCTGAGACGTGCAGCTTGGACATAAGCAAATCTAAGAGAAAACATATAGGGTAGAGCATCCAGTGTGTTGCAACCACTCAATTTAGTGATATACCAATTTAGTGACTATACACTTGTCAAGGATATTATAGCCTACTACTGAATGAGGTAGTATGGGAGGATATGCTACCAATATGTCATGTTCACTCATAATCTTATTTCTATTTTCCATGCCTTTTGCACTGGTAGCCTGTCCAAATATGTTCACTTTGACTCATAGTATCTGCATAGCTCTGCAGTAACTATATGACTCTGTGTATTACAACAGTCAGAAAACTGGTGTACTTGAGAAAATGTGGTTTAAGTAAACTTAGCTAAATATGTATTTTCCTATTACACAATAGAAAACCAATGTTTTATAGCATAATGTGTGCTTACTATATGCCGAGCAGTAACAGTGTAGCACATTATTTAATGAACATTTGTATTTTAATGGGAAAAGATTGTTTGTTGAAATATTATCCTAGTTTGTTGAATTAATCAATTTTTCAGCTATAGGGTTGCTATAAATTTATACTAAAGCAGGGTAATTGAATACATTATCCAATAAGTAATAGCAGAATGTGGAATGGGGATGAGCAATAGGTACAATGAATTGAAGGAAAAGTCATGTGGTTTGCATTTTAATATCAGGTAATTTAAATCTTGCAACAGAAAATATTTTTTGTGCTTTTTTGAATTCTGAAATATATTTTCCAACCCAAATATATGAAGGGAACACTACATAGTAAAACATGTATAATAGAATAACTTGCTTTAAAAACACTATATATGAAAATACATATAAACAGAGATGTTCTTAATGCCAATGTTGTCCTAGATCTTGTAATCGAGGAAGTTCTGAAATGTCCTCCAGAGCAGCATTACCCAATCTTTCTGGCTCCACAGACAGCGATGGCAGCAATGGTGACAGGGGAAATGGCTTCCCACATGCAAACTGGATCCTGCACATGCACAAATAAAGCTTCACATGTTTGCCCACCACTTGTGCGGCCCAGTTCCCAGAAATCTGTGGACCAATACTGGTCCATAGACTGAGGGTTGAGGACACAAGCTCCAGAGGACAAATGTTTTAAAAATGTTCCACACCCAATCAAGATCTGGCATACTAAATCTGGATGATCAGAAAATGGCAGCAAGGACTAATTTTGCAGTATTTTGAACAACAAATCTGGTGGCTCTTGTTCAATCTCACCAGGCTCAAGGTCGACTCAGCCTTCTAGCCTTTCTAAGGTGGGTAAAATGAGGACCCAGATTGTGGGGGCAATAAGCTGACTTTGTATAAATATACAGAAGTATGAAGGCTACTGCTTAACGCATTGTAAGCCACCCTGAGTCTCCGGAGAAGGGCGGCATATAAATCAAAGCAAAAATAAAAAAATAAAAAAAATCATATTTTCAAACTCTTTGTGATCTGATTCCAGGATGTCAGCAGGTGCTTCTTTGAGATAATGTAATCTTATGCTTATGTCACCATCTAGACATCTTGTCTTCTATTATCCACTTTATCAAACAACTTGAATTTCCCCAAATATCAGCTTATTATCCAGTGACTGTTGCCTTCACATTGGGTGGGGTGGGGGGATATCAAAGCTATAGCCTTACCATTAGAGCTTCTGATTTTGCTTCATCTAGTACTGAATGATTTGTTCTTCTTTCAGCCCAGGGCATTATAAATAATTTTTTTAGCATTACATAATTTAAAAATATTTTGTCCCCTTTCAGTTTTCTGATGAGCCAGGTTTTCCAGACATATTTTACAACTGTGAAAACCAAGTGTTTGCTTCAAAATGGTTTTTGTAAGGCTCATTACTGACAGGCCTTTAAATTGAGAACCCTGCATTGTATTTGCTATTGAAAAATGGAAGGGAGGAAGAAACTAATGGAGAAGTGATTCTTGTTATTGTTAGCAGTTTGTGAGGTAGAGGTAGCCTATTTAATATTGGAATAACCAGGGTAAAAAGTGTAGCAGAGGCAGCTTTTCCTTAAGCTCATTGCATACAAAACTCCTTAGAAAGTAGTACCTTGCATTAGGTGGATATGCAGCAGATTATTACTTAATGCAAAGTAATAAAACAGGATGTAATGAATTTTACTTGCCAAAGTCCAAAGAATATAGAAAGCAAAAAAAGACAGAACCATCAAATTCTAATATAATTTAGTGACTGTATTCATTCACAATTTTAAAATGGCTTTTCAAAATGTCATGGAAGAGAATACTTTCCAATTAGGGGAACAGATGACTTCTGCTGTTGTGTCAATATACAATCAATAGCTGTTATTCCTAGCTGAAAAGCCCAGCTGCATCCACTGGGGGAGACTGCCAGTGTTGCAGGCTTCTTTGGGATGAGTTTCAACTAATGCCTAGCCTATCTCCTTAGTCTATTAATTCATGTTATCTTTCATTCTCAACATATGATCTGTTTTCTATCTCCCTTTATTTTATTAGTTTTCCATCTATCTTTAGTGTATCATTGTCTATGTTGAAGTGCCATATCCTTTTTACCAACTTTATTGATGTGGCTGTCTAGCACAGTTTTCCATTTTATGGTTAGCCACATCTGTTAAGTTGTGGCATTTCCAATATTTCTCTGTGAGCATTGCTCATTGACTAGGGTGCTAGCCCCCACAATAGGTGTGCTGTCTCTCAGCTTTTTGCTGCCTTTTTTGCTACTTTAACTCCAGTTCTGTGCACAGCTGAATGATGGATTGTAATTGTCCATTTTTTTGGCCATACTGTCTTTGGTCTTCTTTATAACAACTGGCTGACACTCAGGGAAGAGAAGGAAACTCTCTCTTCTCCTTGTGTTTCCTCTCCTGGGACCCAGCCTATTTCTGCCAAGCTTTCTGTTTCTCTGTTGGACTCTTCTTGATGCCACTTGCCCTTATAGTAAGTCATCCATCTTTCCATTAGCTTCTTCAGCTACAGAAACTCGTATTTTTCAAAATGGCAAAATGATAGTCATGCTCTAGGACCGTGATGGTGAACCTATGGCACATGTACCCAAAGTGGCATGTGAGCCATGTCTCCTGGGAAGCGCTATGTCGCCCATTCCTCTTCTGGGTTTCTGGCATGCATGCACACATGCCAATCAGCTGGCCTTTGTGCATGCAGCAGTACTGGAAACCATAAGAGCTGATCTTCCATTTTCTGGCATGAGCATGCGCACCAGCCAGTTGATTGGCATGTGCGCATGCGCAGCAGTAACCAGAAGGCTTGCTGGCCAGCATGCGCACACTGGAAACCAGAAGTACTTTATTCAGTGCACATATGCCCCCTGGGCAGTTCCTCTTCCTGGTTGCAGCCCTGATGAGCCACGCAAAGTGCTCCCTTTTTGGCACTTAGTGCTGAAAAGGTTCACCATGACTGCTCTAGGACTCTTTAAAGGAATTGTTCAAGGATGAAGAAGTAACAGTGGTAGTCTTAGTTCAGCATTTTCCAATATCTAGTTGTAGAACATTTTTGTAATCTAGGTGGATAACAACAAAATATTAGGGAAAAAAACTGAATTTCTAGGATGCTAAATAGAGTTATTCAAAAAGTAAGTTCTAATGCTTCATAATATTATATATTCTGAACACCCATAGCATCTAATTCACACTTCAGCAACTGAGCTTCCCACTACAAAGTTGTTGGAATATTTGTTAACACTAAAGAAAACTAAATGAACATTCAGGTACTCTTTAAAAACAGTGCAGGAAATGCAAGTGGGAGTGACATTTAAGCAAATTCTATGTGAGGCTTTTGACAGATCAATTTTCATTTTGTGATATAGAGAACAGAGCCTATTTTGTATTTTATTACTATTTTTTATTTTGTTTTCTTCCCTCCTTCAATAATTTTTTCATGTTTAAAAGAAATCTTTCTGATGCCATGAATAATATGGAGAGAGTGCAATTTTGCTGCCATAGTGCAATTTAGAAAATTCAGTGCATATGATTGAAACCAGTTTCACATATGACATGTAAAGTATCACTGAAC
Organism: Stegonotus admiraltiensis; assembly: GCA_032468215.1. Classification (NCBI taxonomy): domain Eukaryota; kingdom Metazoa; phylum Chordata; class Lepidosauria; order Squamata; family Colubridae; genus Stegonotus; species Stegonotus admiraltiensis. The sequence goes on along the minus strand of JANHZT010004348.1, from coordinate 5,697 downwards.
TTCTCTTGTACCATTTGTACCTATAGACAGACAGACAGATAGATTCTGTAACTTTTTCATTGTGCAGCCATTTGGGAAAATGTCTTGAATTTTAAAGGCAAACTTAACAATAAGGTGAATGATTATGCAATATAACTTATAAAGTAGCAGCAGTGATAAGATCTGTTAAAATGTTTCAGTGGGTTATGCCTGCCATTTCTGAATTACAAAAGTGATTTGCATGGGATTCCAGCTGAGAGTAATAAAGGCAATCATAGAACAGGTTCCAAATGAAAAGACCTCCCAGTACATAGGTAGATTCAGTAGATGTTTTATATAAAAACATAATACTCACATGAATATTTCAGTAAATGTTTGGGAAGCCTTGGGTTTTCTTAGCAACTAAAAAGGCTACTACCAATTATTCCTGAATAAATTGAACTTTACTTATGAATAACCCTAAATCATGCATATGTTTTTAAAAAAATCACTGCGAAAACAAGCATGATCATCAGGTGTACTGGATGGCACCTGTAATATCTCTCCCTCTCAGTGGTGAAATCCAATTTCTTTTACTACTGGTTCTGTGGGTGTGGCTTGTTGGGTGGGGTGTGGCTTGGTGGGCATGGCAGGGGAAAGATACTGCAAAATCTCCATTCCCACCCCAATCCAGGGGAAGGATACTGCAAAATTCCCATTCTCTTCCCACTCCTGGGGAAGGATATTGCAAAATCTCCATTTCCAACCCACTCTGGGGACAGCCAGAAGTGGGTCTTTGCCGGTTGTCTTGTCTTCATC
>JANHZT010004346.1:312862-326295 GCA_032468215.1 Stegonotus admiraltiensis | reverse complement strand
TAGATTCTGCAGTTCTTTGCTAGATTATAAAAATGTCTTTTATTTTAGTATTGAACAGAAAATTTGTTATTTTAATAGAATAGAATTCTTTATTGGCCAAAAACTGCTTTTTAAAAAAAAAAAAGTTAAAAGTAAGTTTATAATCCCTCTTGGTTGTGACCATTGGCTTCCAAGATTTGGTCCATGATCAGTGAAATAATGTTGAAAAAAGCAGCTTGTTTTATATGGACAAGGATGTGGTTTCTTTATTCTGCACTGTTCCTTGTTCTTTCCCTAGCTAAGGAGGAGTACAATAGATTATGCAAACAATGCAGTTCACTTTATCTGCCTAACTACATAAGCATGTATTAGAATATTTATATTTTAATATGAGTTTTCACAGATTTGGATATTTAATACCAGCCGATGTTAGACACTAAAGGTTAAAAACAAAAGAGTCCTACCAGGTACTACTAATTGCAGATTACAGCTGCTCCATGCCAGGATTTGCTTAGATTCATTGCTATAGATATATTGAGCAGAATTAATGTTCCATCATGAATCTAAGCAAATCTTTGGGAATGCATTCATGTATAGTTTTCTTGTTGCAGGTTGCTTTGTTATTGCGACTGTGTCTTTTTTCACAGGAGAGAGATTTCTCATGTAGGGGGTTTGAACTATATGGCACTGTAGCTTGCATGTCAAGTCTTGGCATGTAGAGGTCCACATACCAAGCTCTCCTAGTTGGTTCTAGAACAATACTGGAATGATAAAGTTAAATTTGGTCCTGATATCCAAGCAAATGGGAGAAATACATCATTCCTGCGTCCCTCCCCCCCCCCATGACTCTTAAAAGGGAAACCTATTTCTTTGGGATTGGGTTAAATCCAGGGGTGAAATGCTCCCAGATCAGAGCGGATCGCTCAGTCCAGTAGCGATCTTGGCCGGTGGTTCGGCGATCCGGTAACGATGGTGAAGCAAAGCTCCACCCACCTGCCCGGGGGTCATTACTTCCTGGTTTTAACCAGGAAGTAATGTGTTTTTTACTTTCTGCTCATGCACAGATGGTTTTGCGCATGCGTAGGTTTTGCACATGTGCAGAAGGTTTTGCACATGCGCAGGTCTGCATGAGCCTGTGATGCACGCGCACGCCACGTGTGCTTCCGAACCGGTAAGGAAGGTAAGTAGATTTCACCCCTGGCTAAATCCCACCTGATTATCCTAAATAATCATTTACTGTACAGTCATAAAAGGAATGGTTCCTGTTATTTGTCTCATGTTGTCTCCCACAGGCTGACTGGATATGGAATACACCACTGCTTTGCAAAGAGTATGATGGGTCATGAAGATATGATGTCCTTTACCAACAATTTTTATGCGGACTATTATACCATGGCCAGCATCACTCTGGTGTCCTGCCTGGCTATGTGCCCAGTGGTTGGTTTTCTTGGAAGAAGAGGGGGTCTCCTGCTCTTCATGATCCTCACTGCTCTGGCTTCTCTTTTACAATTGGGCCTTCTCAACTGTGAGTGTCAGCATCGAACTGTTGCAAAGCTTAGTTCAGATTTGTTCTGACCTAGGCTCCCTTAAAAAGCAGGAAGCAGAATCTTGGTCCCGGCAAAACCTCTTTTATTTACACGACTGTAAATTGCTTTCATTCACAGTCAGCAAGGCTTCTCCAAACAGTTTTTCAAAGGAATATTTATCAACACACCTTATCTCACCTGGCAAGCTGCCATGTAACTTGTTTCCAAACGCAGTATAAGGCAAAACTTGGCACAGAGTCTCTTACGAGTCACGAACAGAACTTTCCACTCTTGAAACGACTGAATGAACAAATTGTTTCCTGCAAAAGCCCACTCCCCGTTTCCTCCTCTTTTGTTTCCTATGGGAGGGGCCAATTACCTCCAAGTTGTGGCTTTACTCCCAAGTCGACCCTGCTTTCTGAGTTGTTCTTGTCTTCTGGCAGCTCTGCACATGCACACACTGGGAACGGGCTCCAGCTGTTCCTCTGCCTCACTGCTGTCTATCTCCCTCTCTGCCTCCAATGCAGAGCCCTCATCCGAGCTTTCCTCAGCCCCCAGGACTGGCCCATGTTCCTCCCCAACCTCCTCACTGTCCGACTCTGCTGCCAGCTCCGCTGGCCACGAGTGGGCCACAATAAGATTCACCAGGCCCTGACTTTCAGATTTCCACAGCATTTCTGATTTATTAGTACCCTTAGTTAGGTAGAATTAATTCCGGTTTATTGCTACCCTGTAGTTGTAGGTAGAAAGATAAGAGAACCATCACAATGGGCAGTTAGAAGCCCTGATTATGAATAAAGGAGTGGGGGGAGAAGGAACAGTGCAAATGTGCACATTTCTTTATACCTTTCTTTTTCCAAAGCTTAATCGAGTCCCTGTATAGTACCTTGTCTTCTTGATTGTAGCTGATTGCCCATCTTCCCAATTTAACTTCTAGCAAGGCTGTAGAGGGCTCTGTCATTAAGCAAAGTGAAGCAGCTGACTGGTGACAGATGCTGGAGAAAGGAGTGAGCAAAACAGCACAATGTTCAAAGTGCTGGGTGCTGTGCAGTTTACCTTGGATCTTTTAAGTCCATGTTAGCCATTAGTTGCATGGAGGATGCTAGCCCATTGCGTGTGTGTTGAAGTAAAGAATGCCTTGCATCTGATTTGTTACTGTATTTGGCAATGTGCCTCAGACAATCTTGGGTCATCCTTGCTGTTTTGTTATATAACTTCCACTGCAGGTAATCCTCTTTTAATAACTACCTCATTCAGTGACTGTTTACAGTTATGTCAGGGATGGAAAAGTGACAATGAGCAATCTAGCATTTACAACCTCTGCAAGTCAGTAAAGCAAAAGAAAACAGAAGCAGCATCATAAGCACAGTTATGGTTTCACTTAGCAACCGGTTCACCTAACAACCAGGTTGCCAGCTCCAATGTGGTGGCTAAACAAGGATTACCCATATCAAGTCTCCTCCAATGGAGACTTCCCTCGTCTTGTATTACTGAGGCAGTTATCCATAGGCTACAAAGGAAGACACATTGTAACCAGCATTAGATTAAAGGCATGTTATAATTAAAGGCAGAAAATTCCATCACTTTTGGAGTATGGATAGCAGGTAGATTGGATCTCATTATGACAAAACAAACCAGACCCTTTTAGTCCTTCTAATTTCCCCATTTGTTTCCTATGCAAACACATTTTGAATTACAGAGCCTTTCATATATATCTTACCCTTTGGGGAAAGCACCATTATGCAAAACCCAAGAAAAAAGAATATGAATTATTGAACAACACACATTTAAAACTATGAAGAAAATGAAAAGAAAGGGAAGCATAGTTAAATTATTGTACATCAACACCATTCCCTGCATTCGTCCATATCTTTCTATCTTTGCAAACATTCCTCACTTCTACCAAATATCCATTTACTTCTTCATACATTACCTTTTGCTCCTGAAATTTCTCACCTCTCTTTTCTGAACTCCATGCAAGCATGACTTTCTTTGATTTCATTTTCCCCTCAATCCATTCACACTTTATATATTTCTTATGTGATTTGATTTGCATTCTCTACATGGCCAAATCATCAACATACTTTTGTCATGATGCTCTGACTCAATCTCTTCTTCTTTTGCATGCATGCTAAGAACCCTATTTCCACTGCGTTCAATTTACATTGTGTTACCCTAGTCTCACACATAGCAAAGCAGAAGCAAGTTCTAATATGTAGCCATTTTTTACTTCTTTTGATAGCCTTTCATTCCTCACATCAGAATGCCTATTTCCAAATACTGCATCTCTACACTTGCATATCACAGTGTTGGTTTAGATATTTTGGTCAGGGTACCACAAATGCCAGTTTTACCCCAGGTATGGCAAACTACTCTATGCAGGCTAGGATATCTGGATATCACCTTACAAGCTAATATATTGACATCCCACTAACTCAGGGGTCTGCAACCATAAATACTCAAAGAACCATTTGGACCCGTTTCCCACAGAAAAGAAAACACCAGGAGCCACAAAACCTGGGTGGGCATGGCCAACTCAATATCACTCACTTCCACCAGTCACATGACACACCCCCTAGCCACACCTACCCAGCCAGTCATTAAGGCAGAGAACAGTTGTTAAAAAAGAAACGGAAACCACAAAATCCTTTTGACATATCTCTCTCTCCCCTCCCTTCCTCTCTCTCTGTATCTCTCTGTCTCTGCCCTGGCCGCTTCTCCCATCCCCCGCCATTGCTCTTACCTTCTCAGGCCAGGCAAGGAGTGACTGGGAGGGGAGACCGAGGGGCAGGGCCAGCCAGTGGTGGAATCACCTGACGGGGCCACAGCAGAGGGCCCAAAGAGCTGCATGCGGCTCCAGAGCCGCAGGTTGCTGACCTCTGCACTAGCTAGAAGGCTCATGCAGTGCGCTGACAGACTCCAAATGCTTCCTTCTGAGAGAAAGAGCAAAGTATAAACTGATAGTTGTGCCCTGTGTAATTGTGGTTGTAGTATGTCATGCAAGCTGCTAGTTATAACCATCCATTTTTTATTCAAGGTTATCATTTTCTGTAGGGTTTAGGTTGCCAAATCTTGGATCTCTGCAAGATTCATTTTCTAGTGTGGTCTGTGTCTAGTCTGGATAAATTCAGAGATTGGGGAGAAAGAAAACATTGGCTGATGACACATTTCCATTTCTGCCAGGACTATCCTGGGATTTAGAGATTATGCTATTTTTAATGGAAAACATCTCAACTTCTTTTGTGTTAATTTGAATTTGGCTGAGAAGAGCAGATGCTGAAATCACAAGATCCCACAAAACCCTCACCTATAACTAACCATTAGCAGATCATAGTGACCAGGATTCACCTTTAACCTCTACTTTTAGTCCAATACCATTTTCTCTTTTCAAAGCCTAAATTAATGTTGGCCTTGTGTGCCATTTAGTAATGCCTCTGAGATTGTTATGATCAGGTGATTCTGTTGATGAAATATGGCTTTTGGAAGGCATATTCTAGCAGAATTTCCACACGAGTTATGCCTACATCAAACTTTAAACATCCTACATACAACTCTTAGCAGATGGATAAGGGTGATTTTTTCCGGATTTGGAAGCTAAGCAGGATTGTAGACATTTCATACATGGAAGGAAGAAGAAAGAACATTAGAGAGTCTCGGCCTGTAGGGGAGACTGGGAAACATTTCTTTGGAAGAAGACAGTATAACAAATAATTTCCATTCTGTTTCTCAACTGCATGGGTATTATCCATGTAGACACACAGGTCAAGCTTAACTCCAAGAAAATGTTATCTTCATATAAATGCAAACGACAGCAAAGCAGCTCTGTAAAATTTTATATCTGGTTATATTACATAGTGATATGTAATATCTGTACACATTACGTATCTGTATATTACATACATAGTGTTGCATAAAATAATATTGAAATAATCCAAAGATGTCTTGGAAAACAGGAAAAGAAGTAGAGATCATGTTTCCACCTGCAGGCATTCAAGAAGAGTTGAGTCCTAAGATTTACAATAACTGGATTTTGTGGGAGGTCCCTTCCAGTAAAACTTGCCTAAAAATCTCAGAGTTTTGTTTTTTAATACTGAATCTGTTTCTGTCTGGTATTCTTTCTCTATTTTCCCTACATTATCAAATATAAAAGCTTTTGTTGAGCCTTTGCATTAATTCTAGGCCTGGAATCCTTCACCATTATGCAGTTCATTGTTATCATCTCAGTAGAATTCTATCTTTTTATTGGGAATTGGAGATTAAATGGCAGGCCAGGCCGTCTTGGAAAAGGATATATTTCCACTTTATCAAATCATTAAACAACAAATGTGCTGGGGTAGTTAGAGGGGCAATTCTGCACTGTAACTTTTCAAAACAACTGCTGTTGGATGTGTGTTTTTCTTCCTAAATTCTTTTTTCTTTTTCTGTTTCCTGTGTTTTAATCATCTTCTCGTTCGGAATCCAGTGATAGGAAAATACAGTCAACTTCCAGACTCAGGTATAGTTTCCAGATCGATTTTAGTATATGGATTTATTTAATGTTAATGGACTTTCTTGCTCTCCAGGTACATTTCAACTATTTTAAGCACTGTTAGCCAGCTTTGAGGGAATCCTATTTCACTCATATCTCCACCGTATTTCAACATAGATTTGTCCATTGGTTCCATTTAATTTCTATTGTTGTTGTGTTTTAACTTCCCCAACAAGCATGCTTTTAAATCGGGGGTGAACAGGCAGAAATCTTGTTGGTCAAGGCACTCCCCCAAAGCTCCCACAAAATTTCAGGTAACAAAATGGACGAAAACATCAAACATATGGGGAATAACTACAATATCTGTAATATTAATGGGTAATAAATTTTAATCTAATGTAAATTTAACTGAATTAAGTTTAGACTTTCTCCTGGCTGTGTCCCCTTTTTGGAGCACATCCTTGGGCAGCTCCACCTCCTAAATTTGCACATCCTTGATTTTAACGGCATGGGAATATCTATTTTTTGAGCCCAAAGGCATATTTTACCTGAATGGGTAACTATGTCCTGATTTTTGTCTTTTTAGACTAATTATAATTACATAAGAATGGAGGGTCACTTTTCTTTTCAGTATCATGCATGGTAAAGGCAGATTTATCTCTCCATACTTCAGATGAGAGATAAGAGAGCCAGTCTGGTGTCATGATTAAGGTGCTGGTGTAGAAACCAGGACACTGTGAGTTCTAATCCCGCCTTAGGCACAAAGCCAGCTGGGTAACCTTGGGCCAGTCATACTGGGAAGAAGGCAATGGCAAGCCACTTCTAAAACCTTGCCAAGAAAACTGCAGGAATTAGTCCATGCAGTCATCAGCAGTCAACACTGATTCAAAGACACCAATTCACAAAGGCAAACGAATGTGCATAATGGCCCCCATGTTGCCTTATACTTCCTCTTCATTACACTCTCCTAAATATGTACAAGAGCCAACAGCTGTAGTTAGTAGAGAGGCACTTTGAACAGGGAGCTGCCAGTCCTTGAGAGCTGAATGCAAATGACATATTTGCATGTTTCTAAACAGGTATGAGTGACACCGTAAAGGACAAATTCTCCATTACGTTTTCCATCGTGGGGATGTTTTCATCGCACGCAGTTGGAAGTCTGAGTGTATTCTTCTGTGCAGAGATCACCCCTACAGTAATAAGGTATTTCAATAAGAGTTCATTCTAGAAAGAAAACACGTTTTGAAGTTCCATCCTTATATAGACTCTGGTCCTCTGATCAACTAGTTTTAGGGTTAGACATTTTGGGGCAACTAAGTCTTATGATTGATATGTAAACTTCCAAAAACTAGTAAGGACATTGTTTTGTTGTTTTGTATACCACCTGTGATTAGTCCATACAGTAACTTTGATCCTTAAAGCTAATGAAAGTAAAGCTGGCTACTGTTTGCTATAATTGGAAATGATTGTGGTTATTCTCCAGTTGTCCTCTGCATTTCTGTTTTATTTCTGTTTAATCTATATTCCAGTCAGTGTACATAGCCCAGTGTATCTTTGAACCTCAAAAAAATGATTTGAGCTTGGGGAATACCAAAGGTTTCAGTTATCAATGAATTAACAGTATAAAAATTATAAAATAGTCAGGGAGCTTTTTAGTTTAATGGAAATTTTAATCTGTCTCTCCTTAAGCCTTGTCTTATAGTCCAATCAAAATGCTGGTTTTGAAGGGATTATCACAACTGTATACTTTTTAAAAGGTCTTTGCCATGCCATAGTGTTCTTCAGAATATTGCCAAACCAAACAGTTAGCTCATTACCTGGTTTTGTGGTCAACCATTACAGGAGTGTGTACGTAAGAAGCAATATGTGCATTTTTAATCAATTCATAATGATGAGATCAGATTGTTGCATACATTGTTCTAATATTCTCTTATCAGTACATTTTAAAATAGAAAAATCTCCCTCTCACCATCATGAGTTGAAGAGTCATTGTGTTGTTGCAAGGGGAAGGGCCTGAGGCATTGTTTCTTGGAGGGCCATGTGATGGCTTGAACTTCTTAGACAAAAATATGATTTTTGTATAAAACAAAGGTGGATTTCATAATTTCATTGCTAGTGGTTGAATGCTCTTGTCTTCTGTGAACAACTTCAAACTGAAATGTAAAGAGAAGTGGAGATCCTTTGATATCGTCTCAATCATTCAGCTAGATTGGAGGTGAGGAACTATGCCCCCTTTATGACTTGTGGACTTCACTTCCCAGAATTCCTGAGCCAGATGGCTGGCTTGGGAATTCTGGGAGTTGAAGTCCAGGAGTCATAAAAGGGCCATAGTTCCCCACCCTGAGATACTGATCCCTTAATTCTGGTTGCCTTTTTTTTTTAGCTTCTAGCTGCTAAGCAGTTAAACATCTCTGAAGAATCCTAATTCCACATTACAATGGACTGATAATAGATATGCATTCAAGCACTTAGCAAAGTGAACATCCTAAATCTCCTGTAGTATTTCTTGGTGTGGAATAACTATTTTGGTTACTGAAAGCAGAATTCTTTTTAATAGGATGAGATATTTATGAGGGAAGAAAAGGGTTCAGTGAGGGTACAGGTGCTAAGAAGCTGGGCCTTTCCCATCTGAAACATTTCTCAATCTCTTTACCCAGATCAGAATCTGGGCAAAAGGAACAAAATTGAAATTGTCTCAGCTAACAGTTTTTCTTCTTAGCTTCACTGTTGTTTCAGTGAAGCTTATCAGGGTGTGCTGTGACAAAGACTGTGCTTTTTATCTAGCTTGCTAATTTGGATAGAGAGGATGATTTCCCAAGCTCATCCAGCTGGCTTCTGTCCTAGGGAAGGACCAGAACTGGACTCTCCCGGTTTCTAGTCCAGCACCTCTATGACTATACCACATTTTCTCTCTTCATTCCAGATAGAAAAACCTGGATTTATTTTGCCCTTTCCTTGATTGCTTCTGTAAAGATGACAAGCAGAAAAATCAAAGAAAGCTGAAAGAGAATCACTCCCAATAATTTCAGAGAGTGAGAGAGACAGCATTCAGAATGTGTGAGAGAGTAATCCCTGAAATTATTTGAGAGTGATTTCTCATTCATGTTCCATGTTCCACTGAAGTATATGTGTATATTCCATGAAAGTATAGGAGCAGCTTTTGGAAACTCCTTAAAGTGTGAATATATAAATAAAAACATTTTTCACTAAAAAAGCCTATCTTCGAATCCTGACAGAGCCAATATATTCGTACAGATTCCTGATTTTAAGCACTACTAGAAGTCAATGGATAACAAATTCCACAGACTGAATTTCAGGAGATGAAACAGTGATCACTTGATCTCAAGAGGGCTGTTACAGAAAGATTTTAAAAAATATGAAGAAAAGGGCAGATACATTTATTTGGTACCTTCCTTACCAAAAAACCCCAAAACCTTTGGAGGCTGACGGTAGATAAAAGATAAGTAAATGTGGCTGCAACAAAAGTATCTGAATTCATGGATAGTATGGAAAATGTGGATAGAAATTGTTCTGTCTTCCACTGTTTGATCAAAGGATCAAAGCATTCTGAATAATGTGTTAAATCCAGAGAGTCACACTTAGGAAATATTTTTTTTAGAAATCAGTGAGAGTTTGCTTGTGATTAAAGCCTCTGTCATTGCATTTGTTATATTTGGATCCAGGCCAGTATTGTCATTCATGTGTACTTAATTCATTAGCTAAAGGAAACATTTTTAAAAAAATGATAGGTCCTGAAGGACTTTCAAATTTATAGTGTATATAAAATGTGACAATGAAAAGTGAGCAGGCATGTCGGTTAAGAAGCGTGCCATCAGTATATCTTTTTCAGTAATCTGGCTCCTTGCTTTTATATTGCTTATAAAATAAACTTGAGGAAAGCTTGCTCTCTAGTGATAACACGAAGAATTACATACGTTCCAAGTTTCTGTTTTTGGTAGGATAGAAAACAAAGTTTGATCAGTGGAATAGAAGAATAGTTAATGCATGTCCACACACAAATACACAGAAAGAGGGAGGGCATTTTAAGTTATTCTATTAATTTTAATAACATATTTTACCTATTTTTGGATTGTACGTGATGATAAATTTTGTTCCGCAAATTTAAAGCAGACAGCAGAACACTTCATTGTGACATTTCTTCATTTCTGCTGATTATTGCTAAAACTGAGTTATGAAATAATTTTCACCTATATGCAACCATTCGGATTTATGTGCATTTTACTCAAAGATGTGCAAAGTATACATATACAATAAATCACAGGGATAGAAGTATTAAACATCTAAGCAACAGGCTTGGCACAATAAGACTTTCTTGAGTAAAAATTCATTTGATTTCTGAACATATTTCTTGAAGGAAATGTTCAGATTCCATGACTGAGACCAACAAGTGAACATAAGTCCTCAGTCTTGGCTATGGTCCATCTTTGGTTCTCTCATGTACTGTGTAACCAAATATTTTAAAAAGTCAATAGTAAGAGGACTATCTTGGCTTCTGTTGGGGTTAAAGATATAATTGGGTGGACTTTTATATTCCGGGCAGATGCTGGAAAAATTGTTTGGGACAACTAGTTGCCATCATTATTATAATTCAGTTACGTAATTAAAGGGTTCTTTTCCATATGTGTTCCTCTTATACTTTTATTGTAATCCTTCAATGGTTGCAAATTGTGATGAGTTTTTTAATGTTAAAAAACATTTTTATATATTTGATGTTAAACAAAAGTATTAGATAAAGTAGCCGAATTGAGAGATAAGGAGGAGGGGCTATGTACCATGAAAGCAGATGCTCAAGTGCAGCTATTCTAATGTTATTACCATATTGCATGGACAGTTGGCCTCTACTGAAGAACTATGCTTGCTTCCATAGGGGTGGCGGCCTTGGCCTCGTCCTGGCTAGTGCAGGCTTTGGGATGCTGACAGCACCCATCATGGAACTTCACAACCAGAAAGGCTACTTCCTCCACCATGTGATTTTCGCTTGTTGCACCCTCATCTGCATCATCTGCATTCTCCTCTTACCAGAGAGCAAAAACCAGAACCTGCCAGAGAACATTCCAGATGGTGAACATTATACCCGGCAGCCTCTCATACCACATAAGAAGGGGGAGCAGCCCCTGCTGCTGACGAACTCTGAACTTAAAGATTACTCTGGCCTCCATGATTCGGCAACCGCGAATGATGGGGTGACCGAGACCGTCACTGCCAACGGGATGAAAGCGATGTAGGAGGAGAAGGAGGAGCATTTAGGTGTGGGTTTGCTTCTCGTCCAAGATTTACAAACCATTGAGAAGAAGGGATGGATATACAGGGAAATTACTCTGCTGCTAAAGCCACTTCTAGAAATCTGTGATGGGGAAACAAATTGTTTGAGGCACAGTAATGGGGGGAAATGCATCTTCAGAAAAACTGGCTGGAGATCACTGTCCATTTATTTTTTTTTCCTGCCATGAAATAGTTCTATTTATTTTGTTGATTTTCCCCATGAAAGCACTTTATTCTGTTCTTCTTCTCTTGTTGACCATAAACATGAAGCCATGTTACTCTCAAGAAAAGCAGCCATTCCAAGAAAGAAATCATGAGGTGGTATGATTTTGGTTTCATTTTATTGTTTATTTTTGTGTTTTTACTAGGGGTATGAGGCATCTCTTACTGCAACAATGAATTTGTTGGCTACTGACATTTTGAGTCATCTTTTTTTTTCCTTGATCTCTCCAGATAATTTAATATTTCCTCCTTCCAACCTCCTAGTCCTACCTACTGTGAAAGTGTGCACATAAAACTAAATTCCAACTGTGTTTTAAGTAGCAGAAAGAAAAGTTTGGATCAGAAGCCCTAGGGTATTTTTAACAGCTCTTAGTTTAGAAGTTGAGGAATCCACATGTAAATTGCTGTTTACAGTAAAAATAAAAAGCACTGCACAAGGAGGTAATTTCTTTTTCAAGAAGAAGTTAAATGGATAGGGTTTTTAAGTGGGAAAGATTTTTATTGATGATTCTTTCAAGTGTCTGCTAATTAAAAACAAGAAGCCATTTCAAAAAGCCCTACTCGAAAATAAACACTATCAAGAATTATTTTTTAACTTCAAAAGAAAAAGGTAATGCTTTTTAGAAAATTACCTCCAAGCTGAGAAGGGGAGAAATGATGGCAAAAGAGTTACTGGTTGTCCCAGAAGCCATGGGCTGGAATTCTAGGCAGCCCCAACATCATCATCCTTGTTCTAAGGAATGTTTGATTCTGATGGATGAGTGCAATGACTTAAAGATCAAGTTTAAGGGGGGAAATACAGGCAAAAATGGGAAGCAACTGATTGAAAAGGCCCCTTTAAGACGATTTTGGAGCACCCTCCATGAGACATCCAAAGTAATCATTTTTCTAGGTTGCATATATTGTCAGCCAGCTACCCTTTTACTATTAAAACCTTACAAAATGGCCACCGTAAGCGCACCAACACAAAATCCAAAGTGCTCTTGTAGGATTCTTCATTTTTTTACCCTACAATAAATAAAAGCCAAGACCCATATGATCACTGGGGCTGAAAATAGATTCTTAACTCCCTGGTTCTAAGTAAACCTGAAGGTAACTGCTCTTGAAACTCAGCTGCTTCTGCATCAGCTGTGTTTAAGAGCAGGAAGCTAATGAAACAGAACATCTCTTCCTTCCTCTTCCCCACAGATTCATCAGTAATATCTGCTGGCAATTTAAATCTCTGCTCTTGCTCAAGCCTTGGCTGTTTCAGCAGTGCTTCTTACGCAGGAGTCACCCAAAGTCAGCTTCACGCAAGAAGATCTGAACTTGTGGCTAGTTAAACTATTCCTACTCCCTTTTTTTTAACTAACATCGCCATCATGAGACTGATTGCCCAACAGGACTGCCACTTACATTAACGCAGCAGCCAATGTGGTGATGTGTAGAGCTCTTCACTTGGTGGTCATTTTGTTTGATGTATATTTTGCATTTGTGGGTAAAGTGTTAGGGACCCACTTTTGTGCACCCTTCCTTGTTATGCCCCTTCTTTCTTTCTTTCTGTATATTGTCTGTTGACTTCTCTGTGTATCTTCTTACTTCTTCTGTCAGACTTGTTTTGTGTAGATCAGTGGTGGGGAAAGATGGTCCCTTTATGATTTGTGGACTTCAACTTCCAGAATTCCTGAGCCAACCTGGCTGGCTCAGGAATTCTGGGCGTTGAAGTCCACAAGTCATAAAAGGACCATCGTTCTCCATCCCTGATGTAGATATAGACCTGCATCCAGTAGCAAGTATCACACAGCTTCCAATGTTGATGGGCAAAATGGTTCCGCAGAAGAGATGAGACTTTTGAAATACTTGAAAAGAGAAATAATGTCATAAAGCTGCTAACTCTCATACACCAGGGGTAGGCAAACTTGGCTCTTTTACACCTTGTGGACTTCAACTCCCAGAATTCCTAAGACAGCTTGGCT
>JANHZT010004346.1:277401-287917 GCA_032468215.1 Stegonotus admiraltiensis | reverse complement strand
CCCCCCCCCCCCCCCCCCCCCCCCCCCCCCCCCCCCCCCCCCCCCCCCCCCCCCCCCCCCCCCCCCCCCCCCGGGGAAGAATAATGCAAAATAGTTGCTGTCTAAAATGAAACCAAAATGGTGATTCAGGTGGGAGATAATGCCTATCAATTAGCAACTATTGTTGTATAATTGACTAATCCAGTGTTAGTGGAACCAAGATGCTCAACCTAGTACTCTGGAGCCACACAATACACTGAACCATAGGCTAACTATACTGTTAGGTTAACACTACCTTCAGGATAAATGTTGGCTACTTCAAAGGATTCAGTCATCCCATTATGCAGTCTGAGACAAATCAGAGCTACCCATTCTGCTGGCCAACATTTTGAAAAGGAATCTTGCACCGCTCAGAATACTTTCCCAAGTTGTGCCTTGGAAGAAAGGAGAAAACATCTCATCACAAAGCATTTGGACTTCAACTGGAAAGAAAATTGAACTTTTGGAACATTTAAGATGAGTTGTTTCAAGGTCAGACCACGACCAACACACTCAAATTGATTTAAAGCTTCAACCATTTCTGCAACAGTCGGAATGGCCTTGTTTGAAATCAGAATATACTATGAAAGAAGTTTTTGTGTATTTAACAATCCACCCCTCTTTTCCAATACCTCAACACGTGCATTCCAGCAACAATTCTTTTGTGGGAACATGTGGGCAGGTGCTTATTTATATTAATTCCTCCTGAGATTCATCAAAATTCATGCTACCTCTGTCATGAACCTATTTATGAAGGGCACAGACAGTTACCACACAATGAGGATAGATGCAATGAATTACTGGTACTTCTCGTTTAGCTACTACAATTTGGACCAGCAACTCAGTTAAAGTGAAGCAGCTGCTAAGCAAAAACTTACAGTGCTTCCAATCTTACTTCAGCTTTCCTTAGCTTTATAGAACTATAAAGTCATAAATACAAGGATTGGTCATAAAGTTATTTTTTTTTATTATCTTTGTAACTGTGAACAGTCACTAAACAAAACCATTGTTAAATGAGGACTACTTGTACTAGATCCCCAATTGGAAAGAATTGGAACACCAGATGCAGGGGTATTTATTTATCCCACCTTTATTATTTTCGCAAATAACTCAAGACAGCAAGCATATGTGACACACCTTCCTCCTCCTATTTTCCCCACAACAACAAATCTGTGATGTGCATTGGGCTGAGAGAGAGTGACCATCCCAAAAGTCACCCTCCTGGTTTTCATGACTAAGGCAGGACTAGAACTCATGGTCTCCCACTTTCTAGCCTTGCGCCTTAACCACTAGACCAGGGGTGTCAAACTCGCAGAGTCACATTGTTGTCACGTGATGTATCGTGATTTCGCTAAACCGGAGGTGGGTGTGGCCAGCACATGATGCATCCAGTCTGCGGGCCGCTAGTTTGACACCTCTGCACCAGAAGAAACTGACTCTATAAGGCCAAATATGAATATTGTATTGTCATAAGGAGTTATCTTAAGTAAACAATCTTACTTCTACAGATGCTTCAAATGCAGACAATGCTGCATTTGGGTTGCAAATCACATGGCAAAACCATTAGTAAAGATGTCAGGAGCAATTGCTTTGGTCTTTATTGCTAGACCTGCCCACTTTATTTATGGAAAGACTCCAGAAGGCAATGCTGAATATCACATCCTAAATAGCTCTGGGGTACAGCTGACTAAACTGCCATGTACAAAATCAAGATGGAATCACCGTCTCTTATTGTTTGAAGAACTCTGAAAACCAATTAAGAACCCTGTAAGTGGCTCACATATGCAAATGTGCTTCTCTTAATTTATTCCAAGAAGCAGCTGCTGAACTGGATTGGGTTCGTTCTTTCTCTCTCCCTCTTGTACACAGACCCGTACTTTCTGCAAAACAACATTTGTGCACTTTTGATAAAATCACACTTCACCTTAAAACTGAACTTTTTTTGGGGCCACCAAATCAAGTTAACAATTCAACAACAACAACGTACCTTAGAAGTGTTTGGTGTTTTACCTTTAATGAGTTGTTTGGCTTTAATGATTTGTTAAGACTTTTTGTTTGCTGAAATTGCCAGGAGATGAAACGCTCCTGGGAGAGATCACCCCACAGTCCCTTCTACCCAAGGGGCATCGTTTTGAAGGTCTGTTTGTATTTTTGCATTCTCTTCTCCTGGGTATTGTGTGTGCGATTTCCCCCCTTTTTGGACCAACTGGTAAAAATATCTCAGTTCTTTGCACTAATGGATATACGGTGCCTCATTTCTCACTGCAATCAATATCATTTAGGCACATAGGTTTTTCTCCCCTCCCCCAAATTGCTTTCTGATCAGGCAGGTCTTTTCTCAGTGTTAATTCATAGAGAACATGCATTTTAAAAAGTGATGTACAGAGATGTCTTTTGTCATTTCAAATAGTCTCTTTTTCAATCGGTGTACAGTTAGTCCTCGACTTACAACAGTTCATTTAGGGACTGCTCAAAGTTACAACAGCGCTGAAAAATGTGACTTATGACCATTTTTCATAGTTACGATCTTTGTAGCATCCCCATGATCATGTGGTCAAAATTCAGATGCTTGTTGGCACCTGCTTCATATTTATGACCGTTGCTGTGTCCCAAGATCATGTGATCCCCTTTTGTGACCTTCTGACAAGCAAAAGTCAATGGGGAAGCCAGATTCACTTAACAACCGGGTTACTCACTTATCCACTGCAGTGATTCATTTAACAACAGAAGCAAGAAAGGTCATAAAATGGAGCAAAACTCACTTAACAAATGTCTTACTTAACAACAGAAATTTTGGGCTCGGTTGTGATCATAGGTCAAGGACTACCTGTAGTATTTATTGCATACAAATAGTCCTTGATTTATGACCACAATTGAGCACAAAATTTCTGTTGCTAAGTGAGACAGTTGTTAAGTGAATTTTGCCTTGTTTTATGACCTTTATTGCTACAGTTGTTAAGTGACTCACTGCAGTTGTTAACTTACTAACTCGGTTATTAAGTGAATCTGGCTTCCCCATTGACTTTGCTTGTCAGAAGGTCACAAAAGGGGATCACATAACACAGCAATGGTCATAAATATGAGTCAGCTGCCAAGAGTCTAAATTTTGATCATGTGACCATGGGGGTGCTGAAACCATGGGGTGTTGTAAGTGTGAAAAATGGTCCTAAGTCACTTTTTTCAGTGCTGTTGTAACTTCAAATGGTCACTAAATGAACTGTAAGTGGGGGGGGGGACTTCCTATATCTGAATAGGCCAGATTTGCTTAGAAACCTTTTTCTGGCACAAGGCTAGTAATCCTCACATAATTAATTGAAACCTTGCATACTAACCAGGGTAAGACATTCACATCACTCAGATATACTAGACCCATGATGGGGAACCTATGGCACGCGGAGCCATATCGGTGGGCATGCGAGCTTAGCTCTGGTGCGGGCCCACCCGAAGTAGGGAAACAGGCTGTTTCTGGCCTCTGGAGGGCCTGTGGGGGAAGGCCCATTTTTCGCTTTCCCCAGGCTCCTAGAAAGGCTCTGGAGCCTGGGGAGAGCAAAAAACGGGCCTTCTGTCCCACCAGAAGTTGGGCCATTTCTGGCCTCCAGGGGGGTGGGGAAGGCCATTTTTGCCCTCCCCAGGCTCGTAGAAAGGCTCTGGAGCCTGGGGAGGGTGAAAAACGGGCCCACCATGCCATTGCGTGCCAAAAGCAGGGGGAGCCCAGGGGCGTCGTGCACGTGTGTGTGGGGCACATAGAATTATGGGTGTGGGCACGCATGCGCGATCCCCCCTGCACTCCCCCCGCTTTTGACACGCAATGGCAAAAAGGTTAGCCATCACTGTACTAGACCATACTATACTGAGAAAATGTAGATGGAAATCCCACAAACTTGATATCAAACTAGTTTTTCTCTTACGTTCTGCAAGGCTATGAGAATGAAAGTGTAAGGTGAGATTTTAAATAAGAATATATACCTTTTAAGCAGTATGGGGTAATGCATCTAATGAACACAGCTTTAGACTTGATCAATACGCTTTTATGCAAACAATCAAGGTCAAACATTTTACTATAATGTATGATGATAAATTAGCAAAGCAAAGCTATGTTTGGCAATTACTTTTGCTCTTACCTGTACACTTGTGAACTTGTACCAGTGGTGGGTTGTCCCCGCTTTGCACCGGTTCTATAGAACCGGTAGTAAAACCGGTGGGAGGCCCTGCCCACCGACCCCAACGTTATTGAAATGCTTCTGTGCTTGTGCAGAAGAGCACACGTGCAGCCCCATTCCAAACCGGTAGCAAAGGTAAGTAGAACCCACTACTACTTGTACCTGTGTAGAAAGATTACAGAATCTATGGCTCTTTACCATGCAGTTAACCATGGCAGTTTACCATGTTTACTATAGTAATGACTATCCTTGTATATCTTTCTATATACTAATTATTATTACCCTTGTATAATTATAATATTCATACACAGACACACTGAGGATAATCCTTGATGAAGTGAACTGTAATCCATAAAATTACAGTATGTCACAATTAGTGCTAAAGTATATGCAACCTCCATCTCTCTCTCCCCCTCCCTCCCTCCTCCCTCCCTGAGAACTGGAATATGGTAGAAGAGGCCAGGTACATGCCAGAACATATAAGATGATTCTAACCAAATCTGACCAGTCCCCCAAACTGAAAAGCCAATCATTCTGAACCTCTGTCAAGGGGCAGATAGAGGGGTCCCTAGCATTGCTAGTTCCTTATCCTGCGTGCTAGTAAAAACAGGTGTACATTTGATTCTTATTTTCAATCAATGTCTTCTAGGGAGGGATGGCGGCAAATGAAAGACAAGAATGCACCCAGACAAAGGCAGGGCAATGGTACTGTTGCCTCATTTTTAATTATTGGGCCTTTAAAGTTTAAAAATACCAGCATCACATGCATATGAAATGGCTGCTTTCTTAAGACCTAGGACTGCAATCATCCAAATACAACAAATGGGTCATGTGAATTCCTGGGACACCTTACACGGGTCATTCTCTGTCACTGTGCCTGTGAAAGGGAGCGAGAGATAACCCGGGTGATAATTTATTGCACATAATTTATTTCCAGGGGACTTGCCTAATTTTTTAACAATTCTGCATCCCGTACTAACGGGGCTGAAGGCCTGTCAAACCCGAGTAGGGGCGGGAGAGGAAAGGGGCGTCTTTCCATGCAGAAAGCCAGCAGCCGCGTCGGATTTTTCCACGATTGCAGATCAGTTCCCACCGTTCTTTCTATCGGGGCTTTTTTTTTTAATTTTTTTTAAAAAAAATTTTGCACAGGAGTGTGGTGCAACGCGTCTTCTGGAGTCTCAAAAAACGGTCCCTTTCCGTTTGAGGCAGAGGAATGAATGGACGGGGCTGGAAAGCCAACCAACTACACCTGCCTGGTCCCTTTGGAAAAGGTAACTCGCATCTCGGATCTTTCCCAAAGGATAATCTTCCCGGTGGGCGGAGCGTCCCCGTCCCGTCCCTCACGCCTCCCGTGCGGGCAGGTTAGGGTAGATCTGCGAATTTTCCTCCACGCCTTGCAAAACACAATGAAGTGGCGCGGTTCCTTTAAGCCCGCCCAGTTCCGACTGGGCAGGAGAGCTGAGCCGGCGCCCTTTGTGAATGGAGGGGGCGGAGCCACGCCGAGCCCGGGTATAAATTAGAGCCGCGGGCGAGGCGCGCCCAGTTTCCCAGCTGCTGATCCTCGGCGTGTCGAGAGCTGTTCTCCTGAAGGTAGTTTGTTGGGTGAGAGCTCGAAGGCACATTCGCAGCCATGCGTGAGATCGTGCATATCCAAGCCGGCCAGTGCGGGAACCAGATCGGAGCCAAGGTATCATTTGGCGAGGGAGGGGTGGGGAGGAGAGCTTCCATTGTTGTCAGCTTTGATGGATGGCCTCAAAATAAAAGATGAATTATATAGCCCTCCTGAGCTGAGGGTAATGGGAATTGTAGTGCAAAGCTTCTAGAGAGAAATAGGTCCGAGGCCGTCGCCTTATCAATTTTGGGCGTGGGAACCAGTAATTTCTGTCCGATTTTTGGGAAGGAGGCAGAGGGGGTAGTAGGTGGGAAGGAGGGAGGCGGCGGTTGCTGCGGTTGTAATAAATTCTATATAGTGCCACCTTTAATGCGGAGGCAGAGAAAAGAATTTAATCTGAAAAACAAGCTCAACCAGTGAAGATGCTTTTTTAAATTTATTTCCTCCCCCCCAAAATCTCGGAGGCTTCTGCCATGCTCGCCTCTTCCCTCCCTGCATCTTCTTAGTAGAAGTGGGTCTGTTTGGAGACAAAGAGGATCCCCACATTTCTTCCACTGGTGGTGGTGGGGAAGAAGCGAGCCTTTTATTAGTGAAATTCTCTTTTCAGCCCCGTAGTAACAAGGCTTCTTAGCTGGGAACCTGGCTCAGTTTTAATAACAGCCTTTTGATTGCCTCACCCATTTTCAGAGGATGAAACCTGGTTAAGAGGCGGCCTGCCACAAAGCGTGTGGGGTTTGCAGACAAACTGTATGAGTATAGATTCTCTCCTCCAAAAAGGGAGGAAAGCCAAAGCCACCCAAGTATAATCTTAATTTCTTGGGGGGGAGGTATGATGCCATTCTAAGTGGCTTTTGGCCATTGCCACAGCTGTAGTGCTGCAGATACCTATTGTAACAGCCCCTTTTTGTAAGGTTAGAGCTGCACTTGGACATGACCAAGTGAACCCCAGCAGCGGGGAGGTGGGCACGGCTGCAGAATGCGGCTAAGGTGTGGCTGCAGCACGTGCCGGTGCAGCCTTGTTGGTGTTTTAAAGGAAGTGGCGAATAACTCTCAAAAATCGCATTCCAGTTTTGGGAGGTCATCAGCGATGAGCACGGCATCGACCCCACGGGCAGCTACCACGGAGACAGTGACTTGCAGCTGGAGAGAATCAGTGTCTACTACAATGAAGCAGCTGGTAACCCTTCCCGTCTCTTGCTGTTTTGAAATGTTTGGAGGTTTTTGTAAATGCTGTGTGAAGGTAGTAGAAATCGGGCAAAACAAACCTACACGGGGTAGCTTCAGACCAGAAAAGTCACCTTATCGGAATTGTCTACCTTGTTAAAAAAACAGAATTGTGATTCTGCTTTTGGTTTGTTCCTCTTTTAAGATATTACTGCTTCCGATTGCACTGGGGAAAATGAGGCTATTTTAACCCACTCCTCCAGGTTAAAACTCTGGAAATAATGAAGAGATTTATCTTGTCAACCAATAAGGGAAAGCCAAATCTATGTTGGGCAATGATGGGCAGAAGTGCCTTTGACTTCCTGCTTTTAAAAGCTTTAATATCCTATTCCTTCCAGCATAGCCTATGGTCTGCCTTCAACATGTCTGCCAAATCCTTCCCTGCTTCTGTCTCATAGGTTGGTGCAGAAGGTGAGAAATGGGCAGTCCAAATTAACACTTTTCCTCTGACCAGCCATAGGATTGCAATTTTACTAGCAATCAAGTGTTTATTCAATTGGGAAATGTTGGTAATAAAAAACAATTTGGGAATTCCATAACTGAAAGCAAGTAAAAGAAGCTCACAGATCAAATTTTCTGGGTTTATTCGTAAATTATGAATGAACCAGACATCATCTTCCCCAGGAACAGACTCAGCTTTGCAGTCCAGCAGTACACAGTGGCTGAAACTGTCACTTGGTCATCCATTTTTAAAATTCTCCAGAGGGAAAGACTGCTACTTCCCAGTTCTTTTTCATTTTTTTTGTCCAAAGCAAATGGCAATGCTGTGGTCAAGCTTAACGCAAAAAAAAGTAGAACAATCCAGTTAGAGTTCAGTTCTTTAATTGCTTACACACAATAAACAGAATCTTGCCAGAGTATACGTATGTTATTCTCATCCTAATGGATATATACCCCTTAGGGAGATTCTAAGGAGTGGCTGTCTCACTCAGTCTCCTATCCAGCTCCAGGCTCTTGTCTCCTGCCTCTTGTCTGTCCCCCCACCCCAGTGGTTTTGGAATGGTCTCCTTCCTGGGAAACTGCTGCTTCACTGTAGTCCCTCACACTACCTCCCACACCTCAGGAACTATCCCTCACGGCTGCCATTGTGGGCTGGCCAGACCGCTCCTCCCTTCATGGTCTTTTTGTGCTTTTCACCATTCCTCCTCTGTGGATAGTGAAAACAACTAAGGCAGTTGAGAATCTCTAAGAAGGTTTGCCTCTTTCTGGAAATAAGAATAAATTGACTCCTTTATAAGTAATTGGTGTGACATGAGGTTTAGTTTAGACTCTTTAGGGCCATATTTAATTTTCTCTGGCTTAGTTAATACTTAATTTCAAGTCTTAATTTTATATAGGGCAGGAAATCACTGTGGAATTTTTGTGAGGTTATGACAATCTTTTTTTAACAAGATTTCAGGATAGTCTCAGAGCACATGGTACATCATGCATGTTCTATGTAACTAAATGGTAATAAATCCAGAGTATTTTTAAACTATATCAACTTTGTTGCTCCCTTCTAGTCATTATTAACTCCTGGCAAATGCCTGGACAAGTTCCTGCAGTTTTGTTGGCAGGATTTTGAAAGTGGTTAGCCACCTTCCAAGGGCTGAGAAAGAGGTTACTCATCTGATTTTGTGCCCAAGAAAAGAACGAAAATTTGCAGTCTTCTGGTTTTTAGCCTGTTCCTTAACCACTACACCAAACTGAGTTTCAAAGTTGACTTAGTAGTTTTAATAATCATAGCTATTCCATGTGGAACCTGGAAGTTATGCGATGTTGGAGTTAAGAGATTCTAAAAGATCCCTGGTAATCTGGGAAATATTTGTTCATAGAGTTCCATAAAAATACAGTGGTATGGAATGTTGCATTTCTATAGGCATCAAGGAGAAAAGGTGAATGCTATTATTTTACTGGATTACGGTCGAAGGCCATACAGCTAATCCTTGATTTACGACCACAATGGAGCCCAAAATTTTTCTTGCTAAGTGAGACATTTATTAAATGAGCTTTGCCCCATTATATGATCTTTCTTGCCAGTTGTTAAGTGAATCACTGCAGTTAAGTTAGTCACATATGGTTGTTAAGTGAATCTGGCTTCCCCATTGACTTTGCTTGTCAGGAGGTCACAAAAGGGGATCATATGACCCCAGGGCACTGCACTGTTTGAACCCACCTCTTCTCCTTTCCCAGCCAAGCAGTTTTTTCTCCCTTTTGCAGTAGAGAAGGTGAAAGTGAAAAGTTCTCCCATTCCAAGCACTTTGGAGATGCAGTTTTGTTTCTCTGCACAGTATAGATATCCATCTGAGACAAAGAGGCCATAATATGATGCAAGCTGGTGCAGGAAACTTAAGAGAATATTAATCATGGCTGATGTGTTTGTTGTACTTCCAGAGTGAGATTTAAAAAAACTGTTCCACAAAGGATTACTTAATGCCATCCTTTAAAACGTTGAAGTCACCAAGGGTACTGTAGTTGGGAGGTATTTTATAAGGCTGTTAGATAAGGCTAGCTTTTGTTCTTCCCCACAGGAAATAAGTATGTTCCCCGGGCAATCCTCGTTGACCTGGAGCCGGGCACAATGGACTCAGTCAGGTCTGGACCTTTCGGCCAGATCTTTAGACCGGATAACTTTGTCTTTGGTATGTAATACTAATTATGCCTTTCTACAATTGTATCTTAAATAGCTGCAGCATAATTCCTACTATTCAATTTGTTCTAAGTCAAAGGTAGGTACTATGAGTCCCTAGGTGTTGCAAAATTTAAATTTCCAGCAGTCCTCATCAATGGCCCCAGCTGCTAGGAACTATAGATCAGCAACACCTGGAGGCTTACCCTTCCTGTACATCAGGGGTATCAAACTCGTGGGCTGGATGCATCACGCGCTGGCCACACACATGCCTGGTTTAGCGAAGGGGAGGAGTTGCAATACATCACGTGACAACACCATGAGGATGCGAGTTTGACAACCCTGCTCTACACCTCATAGATATAATAAAATATATAAAAATGTACCGTTTGTAAGATCCATTGATCAGTTCAGCCTCTACATAACCATAACCAAAATGAGCATCACTGCCTAGATAACAAAAAGATGGTATAACTACAGGCTGCCCTAATTAATATGATCACCACATTTGCTATCTTATGAAAAATATCCCTGATCCATTTCTAATATTTTAGCTTCAAATTACAGAATATGAGAGATCTCCAAAATTTTGTATCTTAGACTAATGTCCTCCACTCTTTTTCTCCTAGATTGAATGCAGTCATTTCTCATCTCCCCATGCTGTAGATGTAGGAACAAATAACTTGACTCTTGCTGGGCCAGATGACAAATTTACCTTGGATTGAATTTGGTCCATAGATCAAACTTTAATATTGTTTTAGCATCCCTGGCGTGTAAATGGTTTTGTAAGCATATCTTTTCTTTCTAATTATTCCTCTAGGCCAGAGTGGTGCTGGGAACAACTGGGCCAAGGGCCACTACACAGAGGGAGCTGAGCTAGTGGATTCGGTGCTG
>JANHZT010004346.1:220877-231891 GCA_032468215.1 Stegonotus admiraltiensis | reverse complement strand
CAACTCCCAGAATTCTGGGAGTTGAAGTCCACACATCATCCAGCGGCCAAGGTTGAGAAACACTGCTTTAGAGAATAACTCGTAACACTTCTATGTTTCTCTCTGCTTGTTCCATCATTTTCTTACTTGAAAAAACAAAGAAGTGGCAGAAAACCATAAGGTTTTTTGTTGTAGGAAAGGATGAATCTTCTCTGAGAGTATCATTTACTGTATGTCTGGGAGAGCCAAAGGCCCTTCGCTGAAAACTGCCTAGCCACGAAGCTCACTGGCCTTTAGAAATCCCATGTTAATCTTCACACAAAACAGTGGTGATGATAAAAGAGAGAAGCTCAGAAAAATACTCCTTGCTCAGTTCTCATATTTTTGTTCTTCTAGATACCCCCAAGACATATGGAAGGGAGGAAAAACCTGGACTCCAGTGAGAAAAGATCAATTCGTATAATACAAATGCTACTTTCATTCTTTGCAGATGGTTTCACTGTGATTCAGGTCCCTTTTCCTCTTGAAGAGGTTTCCCTCTTGGGTACATTATGACTGGTATCAACAGTATTTTTTCTTGCAAGGTAGTCCTTCCAAACTTTTAATAACACCTGTTCTCTGAATTATTATGTAGAGAAAGGGAAGGGAGAGAAACACATATAATGTTTTCTTTAAATGTATTTTAGAACAATGACACATATATAAAATCCAGTCTTTCTGAGTTTGTTTTGAGCAAAGAACTTAAGCTAAATGTTTATGAGAAGAATACCTGGTGAAAACTTTCTTGGTGAAAGCTTTCGCTTAGAATAAAGTGAGATTTCTCACCACTACAGTAATATTGCAAGTTCTCCTGATTCAGTTTGGCTATAAACCAAACTGATTCAGATTCCAGAAAGATATTGCATTATACTGTATACTCTGCTGCAGTGGTGAAATCTGAACTGGTTTGCTATCAGTTTGCTGGCTGCGCATGCATGCTGCGTGCCAAACGCACACTCTTTGTGCATGCGCAGTGCGCACCAAAGGAGGTTTGGGAAGGTAAGTAAAATAGCAGGGGGAATCAGCTGTTGCGTGCGATTTAGCTTCGCTAGAAAGCAGGATTTCCTGCTTTATTTTTTCTTTTATTCTTTTAATAACATCAGTGGAAAAAGGTATACATTAAGATATATGGAAAGAAGGAGAACTGGTGGTGGTCCACGAGAAAATTTTGGTGGTCCACAGAAAAATTATTTGCATTTTTTTATATTGCACTAAATCAGGGGTCCTCAAACTATGGCCCCTTGGCTGGATATCTGCAAAGAACGCTTGTGTTGCTGCAGAAAGTCTCCCCCTTCGGGGTCTTTTTGTGTGGGTTGGAGGGGGACAGAAATTCCAACTTGGGGTCTGCTTCAGCCTCCTGGTACGGGCTTTGGGCGAAGGCTGGAGGGAAGTACTGCTGGTGGCGAAGAGCCAGAGGGCTTCATTTCAGTGGGACAGCATCATGGCCTGGAACTGGCTGACCATTTCAGCCTGCTGAGCCTCCAGGCGCTGGTACCTGGCCTTGCACTCCCGCAAGTCCTCCCTCTGCTTGGAAACCTATGCTCATAGTCCTTAGTGAGATGCTTCTACTGAGCCTCCTTCTTGGTCAGATCCAATTTGAACTGAGCTGTTTTGCCAACTCTTTCTCATGGTGGCTGCTTAGCTCCAACAACTGCTTCCTGTTGGGGCCCTAAGGAGCCCGGGTGGGGAGGCAAGGAGGGGTGAGTAGAGGCTGGTGAGGCGCCCCTCAATGTGAGTGACATTTACTTGGCCATGTCCAGCCAGTCACATGACCACCTAGCCATGCACACCCAGCCAGTCATTAGGCAGATCATATTAGTGGTCCGTGGGATTTAAAATTATGAATTTAGTGGTCCCTGAGGTTGGGGACCCCTGCTGTAGACCATTGTTGGATTTAAAAATACAGGTAGTCCTTGACTTAGAACCACAACTGAGCCCCAAATTTCTGTTGCTAAGCGAGACAGTTAAGTGAATTTTGTCCCACTTTACGACCTCTCCTGCCATATTTGTTAAGTGAATCACTGCAGTTGTTAAGTGAATCTGGTTTCCCCCATTGGCTTTGCTTGTCAAAAGGTCGAAAGAGATGATCACATGACAGTTGCTAGGACACTGCAACTGTCATAAATATGAACCAGTTGCCAAGCATCCAAATTCTGATTACGTGACCATTGGGATGCCAAAACAGTCATAAATGTGAAAAATGGGCATGAGTCACTTTTTTCAGTGCCACTGTAACTTCAAACGATCATTAAATGAATGGTAGTAAGTTGAGGGCTACCTGTAGCATTTTGGCAATATTTCCATTTTTATGTCTATGGCCTGCCTGCCTTCTACATTTACCCTGTCAAAAATAACATGGCTTGAAAATGAAATATGCAAATTGTATTTGGAAAAAACAAAAAAGAAGATTGGAATAGATCATAAAAATCAACATATAATTATGTCATAAGTTGTAAAAGAAATGACCCGATCAATACTCTGTTCATAAAATATGAGAATTTTTTTTTAATAAAACTTGTCAAAGAAAAACAAAAGAATAACGTGGCTTGAAGTGTGCACACAAGATAAGGAACAGCTTCAATATTTGGTCCTATTCAAAGAATCCTTAGATGAATAATCTATGCAGATCCGATGATGTGAGTAATCGAACACACAAAAGCAATAAAGAAAAGAGATACTGTATGTGGAAAACGTATGCCACTTTTATGGACTAGGAGAATATATACATCCTACACATTGACATACCTACAGATACACATGCGTGTGAGAGAAGAAATTACAATTTGACATCCACAAGGTAAAAAAACATGCCGAACTGGGATCTGGCATTTCTTGGGGGTGGGGTGGGGAATAAGCATTCTGAATTGTTTTGTAAGTACAGAATTGTAGCTATGTCCTTAATAACAGGGCACAACTTTAAGAAAATGATAGTGTAAGATAACATGATTAGATTACCAATAAGCCATTATAATACTACTATCTATGTTAATAGTACTACAATGTAATCAGCTTTGCTAGAGAATTATGTTGGGGAATATTATTTACATGGAAATCCCCAGGATCATCTGGCAGAAGCTGTTTAGATATAAAGGGAAATACAAGATTATTCACCTTTGATAAAGACAGATAAACTTCACATCTGAATGAGAATTTAGAGGCCCACTATAGTAATTTTAATCATCCTATTATCAAAGGACATCATTAGTTACTTCAATGGTTGCTCCATCTTCCTCCTCTGTTTCTAAGAATCTACAGCATTGTCAGCGGGATTTAATCCTGAAATGCCATTTAACTCAGTAGTGAAAGCAAATTCACTGTTTATTGAACTTGCAAAATTAATGCATACACTTTCTAGTTGAGGAAGAATTATTCCACTTACATCTCAGTTATCAAACAGGAATGCTTCCACACCAATCTCTGACCACCTTTCCCAAAGTATTCTGGTATACTGGTTTAAGAGCTCAACTAAAAAGTCAAGAGTACCACTTTGGAATCATTAAGCCCCAAGCTCATGTAACTGGCAGATCAGTTTAATTACTTCAAAGAGGAAAATCAATACAGAAAGCTGCCATATCTTTTTAAAGTGCTCTTTAGCCAACTTAGTGACAAATGGCAGCAAACATCATCCAATGACCGCCAGGTAGCTGTCATTTTAATTCTCACAATATCTTTCTGGAATGCAGATCCTTTTAATTTCTTCTAATACCATTCAAAGAGGTGGTGTGAGAAGAGCATGCTGGGAATTTAAAATGGCAGCTACCCGGTACTGATCAAAACGTTAAATTTTAAAGGAAGCCTAGGTCGAGGAGCAGATGTTGCTCGGAATGAGGGTCAGGGGACATCACCCTGAGGATTTTAAGGCTGTGACTGTGTTTAACCACAAATTTTTTTCAGGGCTTGCTAATGCCTAATAATGGACAGCAAACTGCTTTTCTTCTTGACCGTTGCATTAAGGGTTTTTCCCTATTGAAGGTTTTCATCCTGTTGTCTTTTCATTTTGAGCCATGTCCTCTCTTTCATATACCCACACCCCAATGCCACCACCCAATTCCATCTATCTATCTATCTATCTATCTATCTATTTATAAAATCGCCTTGGAACTCTTGAATGTTGCTTCAAGTGGTTATGCTACCCAGAAGGTAAGCACATATTTCTTTACAAAACAGTCATTTTTGGAATTAAATCAAAGACCTGAAAGGCTGGGGTTAACTTTATGATTTTATAAAAATGGAAATATGACTAATCTGCCTGACATTTAAAGCATGCACAGATTCACTGAAATCTAGACCCTGGTCCAAAAACATCACTTAGAATTTCCTCCTTGAAGGCTTTGGTTGGAAGTATTCCCATCCTAAACATATTGTCAGAACACATTTCAAGATGTAGCTAGAAAAGCAAGGTTTTGCTCTGCTAGTAAGATGTATTTCTGCAAAATATTTTATAAAAATGGCATTTCTAGCTAGGTAATATGAATTCGGCCTTCTATAAGCCTTCCCTCTAGCTTCTGAGTTCAGTCAAGATTGGCTATGTGGCCCAATCTCCTGAGAAAAGAGTATTTGCCTAAAAGTTGATGTCATGGATTTTTCACATTTCATTTGCAAGGTTACAGTCTCCATGGATGATAGTAGATTTCATCTGAGTTTCTCTGACTATATTTCAACTATCTAAATTTTCAATAAATCTGTAAAGACTCCATAAATTGTGACTAGCTACCGTAGTTGTTCTCTCTAATGCAGGGGTCTCCAACCTTGGCAACTTTAAGACTTGCAGACTTCAATTCCCAGAATTCCTCAGCTTTGCTGGCTGCGGAATTCTGGGAGTTTAAGTCCACAAGTCTTAAAATTGCCAAGGTTGGAGACTGGTGCTCTAATGACTCTCTTTGACCTTTAAGATCTTTGGGGAAATCTCTTCTCTCAGTTCTGCCACTATTAGAAACATGTGACAAATGTCAGAAGAGATCTTCTTGAAGAAGACTTTCTTCCTAGACCCTAACAGTTGGGATTCTTTAACTGGTGGGGTCTGTAACATACCATTCCTTCCTACCCAGGTGGGATGAGTCAATATAATTGGGACAAGATGGTTCCTCAGATAACCTGATCCCATGCTATGAAGGGCTTTAAAGTCATAACCAATATCTTGAATTGGACCTGGAAGCAAACTGGTACCCAATGCGGCTCATGCAGCAGAAGTATTATATGTACAGTCCTTAAGGTGTCCAAAACTGCTTACATGGCTACATTGTGTACAAGCTGCAACTTCTGAATACTCTTCAAGGGTAGCCTCATGTTGAGTCAGGGGTGAAATCCAGCAGGTTCTTACAGGTTCTGGAGAACCGGAAAATACCACCTCTGTCTGGCCCCAGAGTGGGGTGGGAATGGAGATTTTGCCATATCTTTCCCCTGCCACGCCCACCAAGCCACGCCCACCAAGCCACGCCCACAGAACCAGTAGTAAAAAAAATTGGATTTCACCACTGTGTTGAGTGTATTGCAGTAGTCGATATAGGAGATGACCAGGGCATGACTGACTGACAGAAAGGCTTCCTGGTCCAGGAAAGGGCGCAACTGGAATACAACACAAAATTGCACAAAGATCCTGCTAGCTATGACTGCCACTGCTCCTCAAGTTAGATTCATCCCTTGTCTTCCTCCAGCAGCACTCTAGATCAGTGGTCCCCAACCTTTCTGACTCTGTGGATGCAGTGGCAATGACATGGGGGGGGGCAGTTTCATCTATGCAACCTAATTCTGCACATGCACAAATGAAGCTTTGAATGGTCACCTGCCACTTGTGCGGAGTGGTTCCCAAGAGGCCATGGAACAGGTAACTGTCTGCAGACCAGTATTTGGGGAGCCCTGCTCTAGATCATTTGATCCTTTTCAGCTCTTTCAATTTCTTTGAAAACACTGTCAGGACTGATGACCCAAAAGAGGTCCCATGCAGGCATGATCCTGTCCACAGCCTCAGTTGCCTGCCTATTCCAGATAGTGCCCAATGCCTCAGTAAGACCATGTAGCAGAGCCTCAGGTATAAACCCCCAGTTTCCTTTGGAACACTGCAGGGTCCATCAGTCACTGCAGGTGAACCAATCAAATGGGTCCTACTTCCCTGTGGAAGAGAGCAGCACAAGAGAATCTTAAGGTCACCAGGGTGGGATCTGACCATGGCAGAAGGGACAGCTATAGCTTCTCCCTCAGATCATGTTGGCACTGCTTCAATAAGAAAACCTTGACCAGTGTGTGGCCACTGTTTTGAGTCAGGCCATGAATGACCTGGGAGAGGCCTGTGAAGCTGTCTCCAAGCATCAGCAAATTGAAGTCCTCCAAGATCATAAGTTTGGGGAATTCCACAGCCAGCCCCTGGCCCCCAGCAACTTAAGCAGTAGAGAAGCTGACGTAGTAGCAACTATCCCACCTGCTCCCGTGAGCCTATTTTCTGAAACAGGGCCTCACCACTGGAAACGTGTAGAGCAGTGGCTGTGAAGATCAGCAGCAATTTCCAGATGACAACTGCCACATCCCTCGTGTGTGCTGGGGCTCCACCTGGTTTCATACCCTAAACCTGGCTGAGCATATTTCACAGAGGGAACCCCCCTCTTCTTTCCCTATTGAAAGTGAGCGAAGAGCAGGGAGTTACCTATGCAGTTCCAACAGTAGGCCAAAAAAGTTAAAGGATTGCCTAGAATTACTGCAACGTTATTTGACATTTAGATGAACATTCAGAGACAAAAGCGTATCCAGGTGTTTTTGCCCCTGAACGCTTCAAGTGGTTCTCTTTCAGCACTCAAAACTTTCATCACAACAACTCAGAAGTTTAAAAAAAAAGAAAGAAAGACTGAATTTTCACTATCTTTCACTGTTGCCCCAGTGACTTTGGGAAATGCTAAAGATGAATGCCGTACCCTACCCTTATTTGTTTCTTACTAGGTTTCTTTACACTATGGGGGAACTCCCTTGTCAAAGGGAAATTCAGGTGTCAATGGGAAATTCACATAGCAAGGGGGGAGCCCCTGACACGTGATGCATTTATGATGAAGGGGAGCTCTCTATAAAAAATGCCCAGATGTGGATTAGCAAACTTTTGCAGATGTAGAGAATTTAACTTGCTCTCCAGGTGGCAAATTTTCTCACCAAGGGTTCAGTTTTGGACAGTAGAAGATTTGAATAAGCTGGGGATCAGCTGGTACAGAGAACCCAGTTCAAAAGAACTGACTTTTCCTGCTGCCAGGACTGGTAGAATGGTCTCACTGTGCCCACAAACTGGAAGGAAGACTATATCCATATTAGCCTAAGAAGCCCAATAGGAGCTAGAATAATTCCATCCCCAAAAAGTCACCTAACTGGGATACTGGCCAAATGGTTACTGAAGCATGTCAGATCGCATCTATTGTTAAGATGCTATAGTTCGTGGCTTGCTTAAGGGACATCTTGGACAGCAGAAGAACTAAGGATGACCTTAAGCTTCCTCAGTAATGGATTGGAAACAAGATGAAGGGGACATTGAAGAAAAAAGAGATTATGATGGCACATTGGTGCTATGGTTAAATGCAAGTGGGCAAAGGCATATGCAGTTAAGGCCCTTTTTTCTATCATCACAATTTTGGCATCTCTTCTTTCAGAGTTTGTAATGGACTGTGAGAAGAACCTCGAGAGACAGGAGGAACTGCTGCAATATGGCAACCCTCAGCCCACAAAAGTGAGGGGCTTGAGGAAGTGTCTCACAAGAGACCCTCCCTATTTCTCTGGAAAGTAAAGGCAGGGAGGGGGAAGCATGTTCAGATTTGTACGATCCTGTTACTGTAATGTTATACTGTGTTTTCCCGAAAATAAGTCCTCCCCGAAAATAAGCCCTTCCCCAAAAATAAACCCTTCCCTGAAAATAAGCCCTCCCCCAAAACTAAGCCCTCCCCGAAAATATTTAACCACTTGCGTAGCCGGTCCCTGCCATTGCCTCTGGTTAGGGTTAGGGAGACACAGCTGGAAATCAGGTAAGGCAGCAAGAGGAGCCCCGTCTTGCTCCATGTGCCCCAAAATAATAAGACCTCCCCGAAAATAAGGCCAAGCGCTTATTTCAAGGTTTCAAAAAATAAAAGTCAAGATCTTATTTTCGGGGAAACATGGTAAAGAAAAGTCATGGTTTTGGTTTCTGTTCTGGACTAGGGGACTGGCACGATTCCGTGCTTCTATGCCTTTAGAACACTTTAAAGCTCTAGGGAGTTTATTTTATTTTATTTATTGCCTTTTTTAAACCGGCCATCTCCCTCACAGAGGGACTATGTGTTTAGCTATGTGTAAGCTCTGTTGTTTTTCCCATCCCATCCCAGTTCTCTTTCTCTGCCTCCCCTTCTCCCTCCTACCCTCAGCACAAAATACATCAATACAGAAGGGAGAGTTTTGCATAAAAGAAGAAATCCAGAACATGAGGGAGAAATATTATTAATTGCTCCAAAATTCTTTGTCAATTTTAACAACTTTTCCTTAAGCATCTGAATTAGGTTTGTTGTCTCCTTCCAGCAAGTGACTCTAATAATTGCAGCAGAAACATCAGAGCCAAGATGGAATCAATTATTTTGTCAACTAAAGTTATGACTGCCCCTCCAAAAGGGTAGAAAAATAACACCTGGTGTGCCTCTAGAGTTGCAGTTGATTCCTTCTCTTTCCTTGAATATAACTTGCAAAATTGCAGATCTCTTTTAGATGCCAGCTCTTGAAACATTTCCAAGACAGTGTTAATATTTACTCCTATGTAAGAACAGTTGAAGTGTAAATTTTTGAGCCAATTCACAATTCCACCTGACCCACTTAAGGAAAATTTGATCTTGATTTTCAGTGAGCCCAAATACTGTAGAGAGAGGAAGGAATGATCTTGAAAGACAGGAGGAAAAGGCAAGTCAGATAAAGGTTGCCTGAGTCTCGCCAAGAAAGTAATAAACGTCTCAGACAAGCCTTCCCTGGTTCACAAGATAAAGGGAGGGAGGGGGAAGTGCATTTAGACTTGCAAGCTTCTGTTACTAAAGTTGTTGCAATAAAAATAATCCCAACCCATATGGCATTGATTTCTTAGTCTGGTCTATCTTGAGAGGCTAACACATATATTTCCACATAGTTTCCTTGGCAACCAGGGGCATCCATAGAATCTGATGATAAGCCTTATGATGTTGCAACCCAAGCTCTTCCGTGTGTGTGTGTGTGTGTGTGTGTGTGTGTGTGTGTGAGTACACAGCACATGCAATGCTAGTTTTCCCATTTACCACATTTTGTTCTCCTGTGGACAGTGGCAATTGTTTACCATTGCCTACTTCAAGGATATTTTTGTCTTTTTAATCTAGTCTTCAATTCTGGGATTTCTTAGTGTCACCCATCCATGGACTAAGCAAGCCTTCGTTAGTGTGAGATGTTTACTTTCTTCTCTGTCTAAATTAATAATCACAATTCTCCCAAAAGTGTTTCTTTCAAAAGGCAACTGGATTTTGTTTTTCCTTGAAGACGTTTCGCTTCTCATTCAAGAAGCTTCTTCAATTCTTCAGAACAGAACTGAAGAAGCTTCTTGGATGAGAAGTGAACCATCTTCAAAGAAAAAACAAAATCCAGTTGCCTTTTGAAAAAAACACCTTTGGGACAACCATGATCTGAATGACTGAGAACCTCTATAGGCAATCACAATTCTCCAATTATATGGATTAAAGAAGGCAGTCCTTCATACTACCTGTAATTAAATGAAACAAACTGCTACAATACATAACAAAAGCAGATGTCACGAGAGATAGCAATGGCCTCCGGGAGTTTTACAGTATGACTTTAACAAAGAATGAGACACATGCATGAAAAAAGTTATATGTAACCACAGTTAATGACTTTAATGGAAGTTCTAGATTCAAAGCTAGCATGGAACCTAGCTTGAAAGAGAACTACAAGGATATCAGTTATGTCAAGCAGGCAATTGTTGCCTGGTTTCATGACTGAAAAATGCAGGGCATAAACTGTTCAATCAATGAAAAGGTGAGAAAAAGCAGCACTGGAATTAAACTACAGTAGGTACAAAACAGGACTGCCCTGGCATACTGACAGAGAACAATCATTTTAGTAAGCATGCAACAGTAGTTCTTATCTAGCCATGTCATGTTATGCTATGTGTCTGAAAGTTTATTCAGGTTTGATCCTAAGAATCTAGTCAAGTATCCTGAGCTGTTGATCAAATTACTGCATAGCAAAACCCTAGGAAGCCACATCTGGATTTCCTAAGGCACCTGGCTGGATACTGGATACTGGAATGAATGGTTCCAAATTCTCACCTGAACAGTTTAAATTGTCCTCTCTGTGGTATTAAGCCCATATATGTGGTTGACAATTATTAAATCATCCATTAATGTAATCATTGTTTATGTGAGTGAGTTAATGTATGATAGGACTTTACCCAATCATTTAAATATTTTGAACAAGAAGGGCAGAGAATTGTGTGACGGTATTGTAAAATATGAGCAAATAAAGCAAGACGTTTTTGAAATTTTGGCCATGGTTTCTCATCTCATGTGTCTATTTGTTTGCCAGAGGAAAAGGAACATGGAGACCTGATAGGCAGCAGAAAACATTTATTTCAGAATAACAGAGTTGGAAGGGACCTTGGAGGTCTTCTAGTCCCACCCTCTGCTTAAGCAGGAGATGCTATACTATTATTTAGACAAGTGGATGTCCGGTCTCTTCTTAAAAACCTCCAGTGATGATCTTGTTTGATCAGAT
Organism: Stegonotus admiraltiensis; assembly: GCA_032468215.1. NCBI lineage: Eukaryota > Metazoa > Chordata > Lepidosauria > Squamata > Colubridae > Stegonotus > Stegonotus admiraltiensis. Next base: position 221,136 of record JANHZT010004346.1, on the reverse strand, counting down.
CACGCCTCTGCCAAGTTATCCAGAACCTCTTGTTTATGAAGATCCCAACCTAGCAGTGTTTATAGCAGTTGTGAAATCCAATTTTTTTTACTACTTGTTCTGTGGGCGTGGCTTGGTGGGCGTGGCAGGAGAAGGATACTGCAAAATCTCCATGCCTACCCTACTCCAGGGGAAGGATACTGCAAAATCCCCATTCCCTTCCCACTCCTGGGGGAAGGATATTGTAAAATCCCCATTCCCACCCCACTCTGGGGCAAGC
>JANHZT010004346.1:134371-146636 GCA_032468215.1 Stegonotus admiraltiensis | reverse complement strand
TCCTTTTTCTCATTGTACACCGCCCTGAGTCCTATGGGAGAATGGCAGTATAGAAATCAAATAAATAAATATTGTAATCTTAAGGAGCAATAGAAAAATTTTGCTGAAGAAGCAGGTATATAGGAATTTAAAAATGCATAAATAGTAGCATTAAATTAAGCAAATAAAACCAATAATGAAAGCGCTTAAATGCAAAGACGAATAGAAAGATCTGTATATGGGTTTCTTCTCATATAAGCTGAGAACTTCCCCCAATTCCCTGGGGGTTTTATAGGTAGTTGAAGCTGAGGTGGGGAAGCCCCTGAATTAAGATTAAAGAAACAATATGTCTAATCCTGTTACTATACACTGGTGTGATTGGTGAAAAAAAGTCCTCAGTTCAAATTACTGTATTTTTCAGCCGTTAAGCCAAGCTGTAGAGCTTGAGTTCACAATCTGTAGCCTAAGAACAACTATGGGTCTATCAACATGTTTCTGGATATTTAATTTTAACGAGATGAATATCAATATAACAGATTTGGAGGGGACCTTGGAGGCCTTCTAGTCCAAATCCCTGCTCAAGCAGGAAATCCTACACCATTTCAGACAAATGGTTGTTCAACCGCTTCTTAAAAACCTTCAATATTGGAGCATCCACAGCTTCTGGAGGCAAGCTCCTTAATTATTCTGTCAGGAAATTTCTCCTTAAGTTCTAGATTGGATCTCTCCTTGATTAGTTTCCATCCATTACTTCTACTGCCTTCAGGTGCTTTGGAAAATAGGTTGAACTCCTCATCTTTGTGGCAGATGCTTAAAAATTGGAACACGATCATGTCACCCCTAGTCTGTCTTTTCATTCAACCAGACATACCCAGTTCCTGCAACTGTTCTTCATATGTTTTAACCTCCAGTCCCCAACCATCTTTGTTTAGCATAGCAGAAAGCAAAGCAGCAGCTTCAGGCATGAACTGTATTCATGGATCCTAGAGGCTTTCTTAGAAAATAGTGTCATTGCACCAAGGCAATTGTTTGTCATCTGGTCGATGGGTGTTTTGTGACAGGCCACATCTACTGTAGCAACCATTACAGGTAGTCCTTGACTTACAACAGTTCATTTAGTGACCATTCGAAGTTACAGCAGCACTGAAAAAAGTGACTTATGACCATTTTTCACACTTATGACCACTGCAGCATCCCTACAGTCATGTGACTTACATTCGGATGTTTAACAACTGGTACATATTTATGACGGCTGCAATGTCCTGGAGTCATGTGATCCCCTTTTGTGACCCTCTGACAAGCAAAGTCAATGGGAAAGTCAGATTCACTTAACAACAGTGTTACTAATTCAACAACTGCAGTGATCCACTTAACAAACGTGGCACGAAAAGTCGTAAAATGGGAGAATCTCACGTAACAAATTTTTCACTTAGCAACATAAATGTTGGGTAAATTGTGGTTGTAAGTTGAGGACTACCTGTATATATGAGTACTCAATGTATAATCACAAAATTGCAGATGGATCACTGGCTCCAAAAATGTGAAGGCCCAATCATATAAACTGTAATATGAAAGTAAAGATACTGGCCTGTCTCCTTAGCCTGTTGGAGCTGAAATCCTCTTCTTTAGTTGATGCTTCCAAATTTAGATGTCGACTGTACTAATTGGAGATCATAGAAACTAAAGACCAACGTATCTGTGGCAGCAAACTGGGAGGGGGGCTAGAGTATAATTTTGAGTGGATATTGTGTAACAGGCAGTGGAAGGACTAAATAACGGTGGGATAAAAATCAAATCCAAAAAATAAAGAAAATGTATTTTAAGAGTATTTTCTTGATCAACACTTAATTTCCCTTACTCACAAAAAGGTCTCCCTTGCAAAGACAAGGGTGATTTTTTCCACTATCAGTGTTAGTCTTGGTGGCCCCCCTCTTCCTTTGACTTGTCCATTGACTGAATGCTCCTGCCAACAGAGTTTAATGAGGATCCAAATTGTAAAGCAATATAGAAACAAGAATAATCATAGTAAAAAAATATGTAAGGATTTAGATCAGTGATGGATAATGTAGGGTTGTCCAACTATTGCTAATGATATGTCATCACTAGCATCCTGTGTTATTTGCAATGTTTAGCAACCACTGAAGGATTACTAATCTCATCTAAACTCTCATCTAAAATACGTAACATTTTAAGTGCACCTACCAAAATTAATAGTTCTGTTAAATCTAACTTTTTGGTTAATTTCCAGCTCTTTATTAACTAGTATGATCTGGTATTCATGAGGCTTATTTATAGTTCTAATTATAACCAACTCTTAGTGCACATACCAAATTTCAGGAAGAAGGTTAAGATTAATATACAGAAATGTATAACAAGCTGTCCAAGGCACAACTCTACAACAATTTCTTCCTTTTCTTCTGTAGATGGCTCAAAACAAATACACCAGCCATCAAATATTCCCTGAAAAAAACAGATTGACTGCTTTTTGAAAATTCAAGAGTGTTGAAACTGACACCATCTCCAGGAGAAGATTTCCTTGGGTTTTGTAGGAAATTTGATTTTTCAGAGAAAGAGGCAGCAGCTGAGAAGGCACTTCCTACGGTACCTCCAGATGACACTCTTTAGAGATAGGGCCTTGATTGACTCTTCCTTTCCTGGATCTTAATAAATGGGCAGAAAGCATCAGAAGTAGTAGGTGATCCCAAAGCTTAAAGATGATTACCAGCTCCTTAAATTGCATTTGGAACAAACTGGTAAGCCCTCAAAGCAATTGTGTGATATGATTAAACAAGTTGGCACCCATAATCACCTCAACCACTGCAGTCTGGACTAGCTGAAGCTCCTGAGTAGTACTCAAGGGTAGTCTCAATTTACAGTATCCCCAAAAAGGGGTGATCAAGATGTAAGTGAAAGTAAACAGATTTATCCCAATCCAAGTAAGGTCATAACTGAGGCACCATGCAAAATCCTTCCTTTCCACAAATGTCTATGGAGATTCTCATTCATCCAGGTCATGGTTGTCCTAATGGTGCTTTTTCAGGAGGCAACTAGAAGGCTCCACACCTGTTTGCACTACCCAGGTGACCCTGAGGACACAGATAAACTTCCAATTGGCCTCAAGGACTCTCTAAAAGAATGCAAATGACCAGCTGTCTGCAAGGAATATAAATCCTTCCATTCCCCACCATCCAGGCAGAGCTGAAGAAGCTTCTTGGATGAGAGGTGAAACGTCTTCAAAGAAAAACAAGAAAGTCCAGTTGCCTCTTAAAAAAGCACCTTTGGGATTTCCACACTGGCATTTCTGGTGATACCTGACTCTGTGCAAGCAGATGACTTCATTGAGATGCTTCAGTTGTGGTATGTATATGTCTTGTTTATCTGGGATTTTAGAAATGCAACTCTATTCATAAAGAGCAGCAATTTCAAAAGCATAATGCTATTACTGAATTGATAATGCTGCATGATTCCTCCTTTAAATCTATACTAACCCAAATGTGAAGATGTTCTCTCTTTTTTTTTAAAAGCAAAACAAGCAAACAAACAAAAAAACCCTTTGAAAAATTCAGTTATAGTAATAACGAGGCAGGGTGTTACAGAAATAGTACAAAATATTTAAATACCCAGCAATCTTGCACTAGATCTGATGAGATGGGTGGAAATTTAGATTCTGATCCTTTCTTAACATGAAACTGACTGGCTTTCTTTGGACTGCTAGACACTATCTCATGACTAGTCTTAGCCTATTTATGATGAAATGGAGAGGCTAGAAGGGTATCAAGAAAAGGTTGAGTTCCCCGAAAAAAAGTTGAAAAAAATATGAAAGGTGAAAGGAGTGCATGGCTGAACACTAAACCATTTGCTGAGCATTTAGACCAGGGGTGTCAAACTCAGTTTCATTGAGGGCCACATCAGGACTGTGGTTGACCTCAGGGGGCCAGGCAGGCATGGCCAACTGGATGGGCATAGTCAGTTTGACACTACTTGCTGGGCATGGCCAACTGGGGACATGACCAGCTGGGTGGGTGTGGCCAGCTTGACACCACTCCCCAAACTGCTGGCATATTTCCACTTTGCTTTGGGTAGACCGGGCTGAAGCAATGCGGGTAGACTGAGCTGAAGTGATGTGGATAGATATGGGCTGGCCCCTTACATTTTCCAGGATGGTCCCGCAGGACGAATCTGACCACACCACGGGCCACATCCGGCTTGCAGGCCTTGAGTTTGGCACCCCTGATATAGACAATCCCAAATTCAGTCTGTGATTTCTCTAGTTTATCTCTTCAGACCAGTTATGAAGGTGGTGAATCAAATTTCTGGAGAGCCACTGTTAGGCAGATATTTGTATTTTGATGCAAAATGTTTATTTTTGTGCTGCCTTTATTATTTTTTACAAATAAAGCAGCAAAGATATCCCACAAACCTCCTATTTTCCCACTAGCAACAACCCTGTGAGGTAGGTTGGAATGAGAGAAAATGATTGGCCCAAAGTCATCCAGCTGGATTTCATGGCTAAAGCAGGACCTGAACTCACAATCTGCTGCTTTCCAGCCTAATGTCATAACCACTAGACCAAATTGGCTTTTGTAGAAGACAATCATATGGAAAGAACATTGGGATGGATTCTGAGGGTAGCCCTAACTATTAGGCAAAGCAAGGAAGCAAACCCCTTGCATCTTGTCAACTGCTGAAGGGAGGGTGTACTAGATAGATATTTATCAAATTCAGCAGAGTTTTTACTATTTCCATTTCCTCCAAAAGCATATTTGTCATGAATATGATAGATAAGCAGAAATTCTATTTTATCTGGCAAAATTGTAGGAGTTTAATGTGTGCAAATACGTTTTTTTTTAAACCCAATCATTTCAAATATGTGAAAGAGGAATAGGTGAAATTTCCTGAAACCACCCAAATTTCTAAGGAAAGTCATGTCTACATCATGGGGAAAAGTATAAAACTCCTGGGGAAATTCTCTTTCACGCCTGTTTGCCAGATCTGTGCAATGGTGGGGATCTGTCAACCAACCGGATTCTTCCAGCTACACATGGCCAGGTTGGCAGGTGCTTTTGCAAACTTCCTGTTTTTTTTAATAGTCCTAGACAGGTGACAGAATCAGGAAGTTCATTAAACCAAGGGTGCTGCTTGTCTCTCTCTCTCTGAATTTGACTTGGGGAATAAGTCCTAGTCTTCACAAAGAATATTGTGAACGAAGACAAATGTATGCATATGTGTATTTATGAAATATATTTATTGCCTCGGTTGACTGGGTCTCCAGCTAGTAGCATGATGTCCAACATCCAAAATTAACGAAACATAGTAATACAGATTACAGAACAAAATCAATTATATACCTCATAAAACCATTTCAAATGCTGCCAGCTTCACACTGATGAATCCCTAAAAGCCTTTTAGAAAAGCTTTTGCAAATTAACAGAGAAAGAAACCAGGCAGCTACAGAAAATGGTAGCTGGACACCATCAAAGCTGACAAAAACTCAAAGAAGGAGTGCAAGATTGGAAGATGTGGAGAGACCTGGCCCATAGAATTGCCAAGAGTTGTACATGACTGAATGGATAACATCATCATCATCATCATCATCATCATCAAAGAGCCAAGGTGGTGCAGTGGTTAGAGTGTAGTACTGCAGACTACTTCAGTGGACAGTGGCAGTTCAAATCTCACTGGCTCAAGGTTGACTCAGCCTTCCAAGGTGGGTAAAATGAGAACCCAGATTGTTGGGGGCAATATGCTGACTCTGTAAAATGCTTAGAGAGGGCTGTAAAGCACTGTGAAGCAGTATATAAGTCTAAGTGCTATTGCTATTGCTATCATCATCATCATCATCATCATCATCATCATCATCATCATCATTACAAGTTCCTTGAATGCTATGAAAATGTGATCAAGTTATTCCAAAGGAAGAAAAGCCCCCCCTCTAAAAATATCCTCTGTTGAGATTTTTTTTTTTGGTAACTGGTGGTAGGAGAGGACCCTGTGCAGGCAGTTTTTGGTCATCAAGATAAAATATTAGACACATTAGAAAATGATGACGATAGTCCATTGGAATAGCTGTTTACATCATGCCTAATAATCAACCAATCATAGGTATAATTAATTCCTTTGTTCCCAAAAGGCCTTCGATTAGTGAACAGATAGTTCGATTGATTTTTGCTGAAGCACACTAAAGAAAAGAACCTCACATTCTTTACCATTCAGCCCTTTATGTGTTTTCCAGAGGCCTTCATCCCAGAAGGACATGAATCCTACCCCAACCGTTGGGACCTATAGCAATTTGAACGGCTGAGAACATTGGGGTTTCTGAAGTTCTCCTGGAATGACCAGTCACTAACTAGAGTTAGAAATGGGAGGCCAACTGAAAGAAATGCTCTGGGCCCATTAATATCCATAGCCATATATTGGTGATCTTGGGGGTGGGGGGCAGCTTAATCTGGTTCTGCAAAAGGACACAACTGTATTTTGTGCTGACCTATGTTGTTTTCAGGGATGTGGTGGCTCAGTGGCTAAGACGCTGAGCTTGTCGATAGAAAGGTGGGCAGTTCAGCAGTTCGAACCCCTGGTGCCGCATAACGGGGTGAGCTCCCATTACTTGTCCCAGCTTCTGCCAACCTAGCAGTTTGAAAGCACATAAAAAACGCAAGTAGAAAAATAGGGACCACCTTTGGTGGGAAGGTAACAGCGTTACATGTGCCTTTCGCATTTAGTCATGCTGGCCACATGACCATGGAGACGTCTTCAGACAGCCGTGCATCTTTGGCTTTGAAATGGAGATGAGCACCACCCCTAGAGTCGGGAATGACTAGCACATATGTGCGAGGGGAACCTTTACCTTATGTTGTTTTCAAGATGTGTAAATTACGCAGCTGCTAAGGCAGGAGTTAAAATGGCCAACAAGTTATGCAGAAAAGATATTCTTATCCTTTCCCCTTTTTTTGCTTCCCCCCCCAAGCTAACAATCTAAACTGGGGGGCGGGGGTTATGTCCTCTCCAAATTAACTCTGGAGACTGAGAAACATACTCACCAGTAAGGGAGAAAGATATCTTTTTTCACTTTGTTGCTCTGATAAGGTAAAGTAAAGGTAAAGGTTCCCCTAGCACATACAGTATGTGCTAGTCGTTCCCGACTTTAGGGGGCAGTGCTCATCTTCATTTCAAAGCCAAAGAGCCAGCGCTGTCTGAAGACGTCTCTGTGGTCATGTGGCCAGCATGACTAAATGCCAAAGGTGCATGTAATGCTGTTACCTTCCCACCAAAAGTGGTCCCTATTTTTCTACTTGCATTTTTTACGTGCTTTCAAACTGCTAGGTTGGCAGAAGCTGGGACAAGTAATGGGAGCTCGCATGGCACTAGGGATTCAAATCACTGAACTGCCCACCTTTTGATCGACAAGCTCAGCATCTTAGTCACTGAGCCACCGCATCCCTTTGTTGCTCTGATAGTTCATGTCAAATAGCAGTCTTATAGCTGCAGTAAATAACAGGAAAATAAAGTTTCTAAAAGCACAGATATCCAGGCTTTGTGGCTCCCCCCAAAATGAATCTAAAAAGTAACTAAAAATTTGGAAAGAAAAGAGAAAAGGATGGCTTCTTCTTCTGGTTCCATTTGAATTTTAAAATGATAGCAAAAATCCAATAAGCTGAAACAAGATATTATGCTCTTTAATTCTGGGAAGGGCTCTTCTGGCTTTAAAAACTGAAAGAAACACAAAATCAAGAGGTGCAGCTTCCCACTTGGTGGGGCAGGGAAAGTGACACCTGCTGAATTCTTGCCTGTGGTTTGCTTCATAGAATCCAGTCAAAGTTTACTCTCCTTTGCTTGCTAACTCATTATGCTGCATTCTGAAAACACGAGAGCAATAGAAACATTAACTGTTTTCTGGCAAGCGTGTTAGTAGTTAGCAGTCTGATTATAAGAAAACCACACAGTGGATTTTCCTCCACAAATCTCTCATTCAACCACTTGTGCATATAAACAATTTACCCTAACCAGACCTAATTATTTTCTCCTTTAAACTGATTCAAGAGGTGGGCTCTTTAATAATTTCGTTTCCCATCTTGCTTTAGAATAAGCCTGCCCTACAGTGTCACTGCAGTGGAAAATTTGATGGTACTAAAAGAAAACTCTGCAACCAATTCCTGGAAATGGTAATGATCAAAATTATTATTTAGTACAACCAAAACTAGAGTCCTGGAGGCAGCAGAGAGATTGCCATATAACAACATATTTAAATGTTTCTAATATTCCAAACCTAAGAAATAGAGAATGGGCTCAATGCAAAGAGACCAAAGAGATTCAATTGGAAATGCCACTCATATTGGGTACCTTAAGTTAGTCAAATAAAATGGAGTGTGTGTGTGTGCGCGTGTGCATGTTGCTTGATTCCCCTTCCCTTGACTTTTTAATTAGTGGTTGTTTTCCTCCAAAGGTATGACCAATCCTCTTCTGTTGGAAAGTCTAGTATATTGACTTTTTGTTAGAAGGGGCAAGTGCTAAAGGTAAAAAGCATCATTTGAGCAAGCTTAACTTTGGTGACTACAACAACAGGTTTATGTACTTTTCTTGAAAATATCGTGTTTTCCCCAAAATAAGACCCTGTCTTATATTTTTTTGAACCTTGAAATAAGCGCTTGGCCTCATTTTGGGGGAGGTCTTATTATTTTGGGGCATGTGGAGCAAGATGGGGCTTCTCTTGCTGTCTTACCTGATTTCCAGTTCTGTGTTTAAATATTTTTGAGGAGGGCTTATTTTCAATGGGAGGCTTATTTTAGCGCACGTGGTCAAAAGCCCGACTGGGCTTATTATCAGGGAATGTCTCATTTTCAGGGAAACAGGGTAGCTAGGAATTTTTTGCTATTGCTTTTTTCCCCAGGATGTTTTCTCAACTTTTCTTCTGGTGATCTCCAAAAGGCCAACTCTGCTTACCTCAGCCAAAGTGGTCAGATATTGCCATTTAGCAGAAAACAATGCAACATCTGCAAGCATGATTCCATGATGCACTCAATCCAGAATATTTAATTACTAAGTTAACTTTATAACCACCCACATATTTAGGACTTGTCACACATGTCAAAGCCACCTGAGCAACATGCTCAGTTAATAAACAGTAATAAAAATGACCCTGCTGCTGCTGGTGGTGGTGGAAACCCAATGGTGGTATTCACTTACCTTTGCTACCGGTTTGCAAATGTGAGTGTTTGGGCGCAACACCTCCGTGCATATGCAGGTCCTTCTGCGCATGCGCAGAGCATCAAAAATGGGATGTGATGACATCCGGGTGGGTGGGCAGAGCCTCTGCAGCCGCCGCTACCAGTTCGCTCAAACTGGATAGAACCGGATGAATACCACCACTGGGGAAACCCCCCCCCCAAAATTAAAAGGAACAAAGTGGTGGGTTTACACAATGTCCTCTTGCCATGTGCCTGTTAGAAGAGTCAAGTCATTAAGGCTCTTTTGAAGACATAGAGTCAGGGTCATGCAGACCTCCATGTGGAAAATGCTGCATCATCAGACAAGCAGAGCAACAGAGACACATTTCCTGAGTCCCATAAGATGAAATGGATAGAGATCAGAGGTGGGTTTCAGCAGGTTCTGACCAGTTCTGGAGAACCGGCAGTGGAAATTTTGAGTAGTTCAGAGAACCGGTAGTAAAAATTCTGTCTGGCCCCACCCCCATCTATTCTCTGCCTCCCAAGTCCCAGCTGATAGGGAAGAAATGGGGATTTTGCAGTATCCTTCCCCTGGAGTGGGGTAGAAATGGAGATTTTACAGTATCCTGCCCCTGCCACGCCCACCAAGCCACGCCCACCAAGCCATGTCATGCCCACCAAGCCACACCCACAGAACTGGTAGTAAAAAATCTGAAACCCATCACTGATAGAGATGGCTGCCAACTCTGTCTAATCTTATGTGGCAGGCAGAGACAATTGGAGAAAAGTAGTCCTGCAAATATCCAGGTCCTAATTCACAAAGGACTTTATAATGAACGGTGCATTGAATTGTGCCTAGAAGCCCAGTGGGAACTAGCGCAGACTACATACCAGAAGAATTACATGGGTGGATTAAAATACATCCATCATTCTTTGTGCTTCTGTGTTATAATCATGCTGCAGCTTTTGAGTAGTGTTCAAAGGTAGGGTACAGGCTTTCCCTGAAGAAAGTCCTCAGATCAACTCGTTGCATCTCTAGATAGAAATAGAATATTTCTTGCCTGTGGATCGGTTGCCTGTGCTGTCACTCCTAGACTAGATGGAAGGATAACTGGATTTAATACAAGGCAGTTGCCTCTGTGATTTTTAAAGCAATGAAATAATTCTAAACTGATGGGCCAGCAAAAAAAGGACAGGTGGAGCCTTTCCAAGAACCCACATTCAGACTCAGGAAATTGGGGAACTGATAAAGGATGAAGGGCTTAAGAAAGCCAGTTTGGCTTAGAGATAAAAATAGGGAATGAGAACTCCTAAGACTCATATTTGTGTCTAGACTGGGCCATAAAACAGGGTAGCTAAAATAGAGGGAGATCCACATATAAGCCACCTTCAGCTGATGAAGGCAAGATGGATATAAATATATAAAGAGAGACATAGATGTACAGTAGACGGCAGACGCTTATGCTGAATCTAGTAGATTCCAGATGATGATGAGTTAAATGCATCGTTTGGGTGGAAGATTCACATTTTTGTTTCTCTGAATCCACTTCTTGAGTCCATCATTGATTGAGCAACTCAGCACTGAGGTCAGGACATTTGTCAGAAGTGACAACTCCAGACCTATGTATAGGAATGGCCTTTGCTTTCAAAACATGTGCTCCTCTTTGATGAGGCTAGGCCAGCCTTCCCCAGACAGTGCCCTCTAGATGTGCTGGACTCCCAATGATTGGTGTTAAGGCCCAAACCCATCTGGAGTTAGTTTGGTAACTAACGTGTGTGTGTGTGCTGCATTATATGTGGTTTATTCTGCAGTTCCTCAGTCTACTCTCAAGTCATTCTGATTCTGAACACAAATGTGTGTGAGATCATTAAGGGGGAACTATCTTGTAACCCTCTGTGACCTTCACCTTCTGTCTTTTCATATCCCCCGATGGCTTGGAAAACCTGAATTGGCTGGTTCGGAAAGCAGCCAAGTCAGCTGAATAGCTCGGTTTGCATATATGTAGATGAATAGGTGACACCATCCTATGCAGATCATGGGACTCGGGGCTATGAAATCATGTGCATGGAAGAAACATTATGATAATAAAACCGTTTTAATTTAGAGTCAAACTAATTGATTCAAGTTATGCACAATTGGATTCTATTTTACATTTCAAAGTAAATACAGTAGACACTATTACCTCCACAGAAGCATTTGATTCAATTCCAGTTCTCTTTTTAACTGACCAATACTAAGAATGGGGCTCTTGTTCATCTGAAGTGCCAAAAGTTTCCTCCCCATCTCTGAGCTGTAGCAATTTACCTTCTCCCTTGCGTGGCATTAAAAATCTGTCCCCCCATCCAATTCTGTGCCCCCATAATATTCCAAACTTCAACTTCAGCAGGGCAATCTTGGCTAGGAATGACATGAGTTGGACCAAGAAACCTTATGTGGAAGAGGCAGGTCAAAATCAAAAGAAATGTCCTTGTTGATACATTCAGATGGACAAGTTGGAACCAGAATCTGATACCTTCCCAGAATATCTCTCTTACTGATGAAGACAGATTGGACATTATAACTTTAATATTCCTTGTTTTCTTTCTGGGGAAGTTAGAAAAATTGTGCAGAACTGAGGGGGCGCATTACTGCACAATGTAGAAGATGTGTATGATTTAAAAAAAAAACCCTCCATTGCTCTCAATTTTCCACCTGACTTAAATACAGAGTGTGAGGGTTTTTTTCCTGCAAGGCGGCCGTTCCAGTTCAGGTGCTTTGAGGATTTTTTTTCTTCTTCTTCAGAATAAATGTGACCAGTTTAAAACCCTTAAAAATTTACGAGCAACACGATTGGGCTCCAGCTGGAGATTTCCCCCTCCCCCCACCAGTTTTCACCTTAATTCGGAGAGCAAATTGACATCTCCGGATATTCACGCTAGATTTTTGCTCTACTCAGTCGGCTGAAAGTGGGGACTAAATTCTGCTGTCAATCATGCTGCCCGAAGTTAAATATTTTTTTTTTCTGAGATGCTCCAGAGCAGTTGATCGTCTCAAGACACTAGTATAGCACTATCATCAAGACACTAGTATGCACATAGGAACCCATCTTTGGGGGGGGGGGCGGATTTGAATGGGATATCTTCCA
>JANHZT010004346.1:104537-122237 GCA_032468215.1 Stegonotus admiraltiensis | reverse complement strand
ATTGATTTAGGGGATTGGTGGATAAAACATACAATGAACGGTTGCAGGAACTGTAGTTTGAAGAAGAGAAGGCCTATGGGTGACTTGATAGCAATCTTCCAGCATTTGAGGGGCTGTCAGAGGAGAAGAGGTTGACCTATTCTCCATCCCCTGTGCGCAGGGCAAAAAAGTAACATATGGAAACTTATTAAATAGAGATCCAGCCTGGAACCAAGGAGAAATTTCCTGACAATGGGAACAATTAATCAGTGGAATGGCTTGCCTCCAGACGTTCTAGGTGCTCCAACACTAGAGGTTTTAAAGAAGAGATTGGACAACCATTTGTCTGGAATGGTACAGGGTCTCCGCTTGATCGGAGGGAGGGGGTTTGGACGAGATCTCCAAAATCCCTTCCAGCTCTGTTATACTGTTACATTAATACCTGCTTTCCCCCTTTCAAACTTGGAGTCTTATTCCAAAGGTACTTTTTCAAGAGGCAACTGGACTTTCTGTTGTTTTTTTTGACTTCTCATCCAAGAAGCTTCTTCAGCTCTGAAGCTTCTTAGATGAGAAGTGAAACGTCTTCAAAGAAAAACCAGAAAGTCCAGTTGCCTCTTGAAAAAGCATCTTTGGGACAACCATGACCTGACTGACTGAGAATCTCCATAGACACTTGGGGTCTTATTCCTCTTCCATATGGACACCAGCTTTACCTCTCTCACCATAACAATAATTTCTGTGCCACTATACAGTGCTCTACCACTGTTTTCCCCACCCCTGCATTTCATTTCCTTGGGCCAGCCAGATATCCCATAGTCCAAACCCACCCTCCCCACCAAAAGTCAGCCAACACATTGCCCACATCCGTGCTTTTCATCTCAACAAGTTTGGCTTTTTGGATCAGAGAGAGTGGGGAGAACCTCCAGCTTCTGGAAGAGGGGGAGGAGAAAGAATGCTGGAAGCAGGATTTGCCAAAAGAAGAAAGTTACCCAATTCATAGATCACAGAAAGCACTGTAGAAGATTGCAATGGAGCAGGAGGTCAGCCAATTAACTCTGCTAGTTAATTAACTTAGCTTTCCAAGATGATTGGATGCCCTAAGACATTATGGGGACATACATGACTACTAGTTCCTTGCACGTGAGAACGGATATAGGGGAAAGAAAGGGTGAACAGAGTTTTAATAAATTCAGGATTCAAAACCTAAGAATACTCAACCAGATTTTTTTGTCAAATGTGATGAAGGTAATTGTATATATGTATGTATGTCTATGTCCATGTATATCAGTGATGGGTTGCTATCAGTTCTCCCCAGATCGGGCGAGCCAGTAGCAGAGATGGTGAGATGAGAACGAGCCGGTTCACTCCGACTGTCAGTTGGGCCCTCTCGCCTGCCCCTGCACTATACCTACCTATATTCGTTCATTTTTTAGCCCAGCTGATAGGTGCAGCAGAGCGGATTGCCATGCCTCAGCTGTTCTGAAATTCAATGCGCTTGCACACAACGCAAGTTCTGCGTGCGTGCAAGAGAAGCAAGCACACATGTGCAAAGTGCACGCAAAGCGTATGTGTGACGTGAACCGGTGGTAACACCGGTTGAAACCCACCACTGATGTATATATATAGGTTTTCTCATTGCACACTTTTAGACTTCTGCCCTTTTTGTAACAAATACAAATGGACTTTGTATCTACAAAGTGGCCTGAACTATTATTTCTGCTAGAAATTAACAGTAGGGATTTCATTTTTAAATACTCCCAAGATACTATTTTTTACAAAGTTACATAAATCACCCTGTTTCTGTCCACAAATAATTTACAGGATCAAAACAACTTAGCATGGAAGATCCACAGATGATTATGAACAACGCTTTCACTCTGAATTCATCATATTCTGCACTACAGCCTCAGGTATGACCCTTGAATCTGTTTTAGTTTTGTATCTTGGAGAATGAAAATGTAGAGATGACATGTTTGTTTTTTCCCTTATACTATGAGGATAAGAATGAAAACAGTTGGCCCAAAACTATCCAATGTAACCTAATATTTTCAAAGGATTTTATAAGTGTTCTTGTGATAGATTTTGATAAGTATTATAACTCTTACCATATTTCATTTCATTTCTCCTGTTAGAAGTATTTTATTTTTGCTTTTCAATAACAGCACTGAATTTGTGCAATTGTATTCATGGCATAAATTGTTCAACTGCTTCAATACATTCTTCACTGTCAGCAGCTGTCACCTTATATATTCAATACATTATAAGTTTAAAGTCCCCTCTGAGTCCCTTGTATTTCCATGAAACATTGCACATAAAGGTAGTCCTCAACTTACAACAGTTCATTTAGTGACTGTTCAAAGTTACAACAGCACTGAAAAAGTGACTTATGATCATTTTTCACACTTAAGACCATTGCAGTATCCCCATAGTCACGTGATCAAAATTCAGCTGCTTGGCAACTAGTCCATATTTATGACGGTTTCAGTGTGATCACCTTTTGCAAGCTTCTGACAAGCGAAGTCAATGAGGAAGCCAGATTCACCTAACAACCCTGCTCCTAACTTAACAACTGCCATGATTCACTTAACAAATGTGGCAAGAAAGGTCATAAAATGGGGCAAAATTCACTTAACAAATGTCTCTTTAGCAACTTTGGGCACAATTGTGGTTGCAAGTCAGGGACTACCTGAACATTACAAATATACCTACAGTAAACTGGGCCTTCACAGGAAGAACAACCATTTGAGAAGGACATGAAACGTTGTCATCTGGAAAATAAAGGTTTATTCTCTCCAATCATATAATGAATTTCAGGAATTTCAGGAAGCAGTGAGTCTTCACTGCTTTGGGTATATTAGATATTAACTGGATTCAGTTTCACTGGTGTGTGTGTGTGTTTGTGTTTGTGTGTGTTTAAGCCTGATGGAAGTAAAAGGATAATAATTGAGTTCTAATCCTATTTTATTTACCAGGAAAAGAGGTGCCTGAATTCAGTGGGATTCACTTCTGAAGAGACACCCATAAGCTTGTATATTAATCAGATATAGCTCTGTCTCTCCAGAAACTCTTTATTACCTATAAGCAAGCTCAATATTGTGTTTGTCTGAGTTTTCATTTTACAGATATACTGAAGAGGGTATATAATTAGAAAGCTGAAAACGACTTAGCACTGATTAATTTAGTAAATGGCTGCAAATAAGATATGTTATATTTTAATAAAACATATAGGTTCCAAACTACATGGTACCTCATGACCGTAACTGGAGGGAATACATACCAGAGCAGTCCCATCCTGATCTTTCATACCAGTGTACAAGTGTCTCTTTTCCATCTCGTAATCATCACTGGCAAAGTCCATCATGTCAGAATGGTAAGAATTTTTTATTCTGTTCAATAGAGTTACAGGGTATTTTTATTTACATTATGAAATAAATAGCGGATGATTCCTGATTTAGGATTCCATCTGCATCCAAGCCAAGAAAAGGAAAACGTTAAAAAACTGGATTTGTTTACTTCAGCAGAGAGTAGAACTCCATGCATACTTTGGCTTGCATGTCTACTAAAACGAATGAGGTAATTCTGGCAAGGGCAGAACTTTCTATGTGTCTCACAGTTCCTATATTTGCAAGAAGTTGGCACAATATAAAGAGGAACATTATGATACAGCCTAAGGAAAGTGCTTTTATATCAAATTTCAGAGAAAGGAAAGTGACTTGAATAGTTTAGCACTTCTGAAATCTATTAAAAACAGTTAAGTGTGTTTTACATTATGCAGGTAACTAAATGCATAAAACACATTTTATATTCTCAGTGAAAATTGGAGTGCTTTACTGTGCAAATCTAAAATACAAGAGAAAACAAAGCAGATAAGGAAAAACAGCCAACTTCTGATTACAAATGTATTCAACGTTTTTAGTTACCATGAGAACAATTTATTCTTTACCTTCATAAACTTACAAAGTTGCACAAAACTAAAAAGATAATGTTTTGTTTCTTTCTTTGTCTGTTCTCTATATGCTTATTTATGAACGCATCTGATCCATTTTAATGCAGTACAAATAAACTAGCATTAGGCACAATGCAACAAAAATTAAGCAATTCTGAACTGCATGGATTTTAGTGATTGATGTTATTTGTCAATTTTTTGACTGATATTAATGAAACATAATCCTTTTTGAATGGAATATACTTATGCACTTTGCCATGGTTGCAGTCTACCTGTGCAAATTTTGTGATAAGGGACTAATGGGGGATTGAATAAGGTACAGATTTCCTGGATTCTGGAAGGAAATGATGCTATGATCTGTTTTTATTGTGGGAAAAAATGGACATTTGCAGTCTGAATTTATCACCCAAAGCATCAAAGCATTATTTTTTTTTGTATAAGACAAATCTTCTCCTGTCATTATCAGAACTGTCACCTATTAATATCACTCTGACTTCCCAAATATGGGGATTCCTTTTATTAGAAGAAAGAATTGCAAGTAGAAAAGTGGTTGCATATTACCCATCAAGTACAGGTAGTTCTCGTTTAGCAATTGCCTTCTTTAGCAGCTATTGACACTTATGATGGTGATGAAAAGAAACTTTGCCACCAATCTTTGCATTTACAATCTATCTGTAATTAAAATCAAGGCTTTCTGAGAATTTCACTTTTATACTTGAAAGGTACAAATGATAATTTAAGGTGAACATCCTGGTGCTCAGCCAACACTAGATTAAAAAATTGCTGACTTCATACAATATGCTAAACTCTAAAGCCATGTCAAGAATGCACACATTCATGTAACATGCTAGACCACAACAATCGAATATGATTAAATGTGGTTATCATGTTTACACAATGTGCCAAAATGTTTGCTTTCCTATATGAACCAATACCTGATCCCATTTACTGAGCCAGGATTTCTTTACTTTAAATTTGGCCAGCTACTTGCTTGCAGAGTAGCAAAAATACAGAATGAAGGGAAGATAATTCTATAAATCCCTACATTACGATTTATATCTTACGATTTATATTGTTTACTTAATATCCCAGTATGATTTATGTTGATTGCTTATTCAGTATCCATGACTATCACTAAATGTATCTAATGTTTTATGATGAATGAACTTTACAATGACTATATTAATGATCTATATTGTTGTATGTACATTGACAAGCTTACGCACCGGAAACAAATTCCTTGTGTGTCTAAGTCAGCCCAAAAACCATTACTTGTGATAAAGTAGAGAATGAGAAGAGCCACCCAATCTTGTTATGAATGTAATACTAATATGAATTAAACTGGACAAAGCACCCCGATTTAGTTATTCTTCCCATCACCCAGCTCCCCAGTTCCTGTGTTCATAGTATTGTGCAGATGGGATAAATGCATTATGATTTTTAGAGGTTACACACAGTTAGTGGGAAGTTCTTCAGATGATTCACCAAAGAAGCCATGATTTAATAAAGATATCAATTTTAAGAATGAACAATCAAAAATATTTAAAGGAGTGAGAGTATTACATATTGATAATTGTTTCCATTCTAGCAGATGAAAGTTTTGAATGTTATTGGCTGTTCAGTCGTGTTCATTTTGCTTTGCGAAAACATTTTTTTTTTTTGGTATGAAAGTAGGTTGTCAAGTAACTGGGACTTTTTATGCTTGTGCACCACCTGAGACGCAGACTTCTGGAATCCCAATAGAGGGAAACATCAGAACTAGTGAAGCTCTTCCCTTGTCAGGTATGTATACCATCACAATCTAATAAATCACAGTGAACTTCTGATTGAAAAAATGTTCATAAATACGAACCCAGAAGAAAAAAAAAGTGAATATTCATCTCCATTTATTCTTCTGTATATAAATACTTGCACATTTAATTGAAAGAAAGCCAATACGGTGTAGTGGTTAAGGCATCAGGCTAGAAGCTGGGACAGCATGAGTTCTAGTCTCACCTTAGGCAGGAGGTATGCTAAGTGACCTTCGGCCAGTCACAGTCTCTCATCCCTAAGAAGCTAGGTATAGCAAACCACTTCCAAAATCTTACCAAGAAAACTGCAGGGGCTAGTCCAGGCAGTTGTTAGAGTCACAAATTGACTCTAAAATTGTCAGAACTGCCTTAAAGTCACTCTGTATGTCAGAATTTAGAAAGGAATTCTAAATTGGTCTGGTGGTCAAGACACCAGGTTAGAAACCAGGAGTCTGGGAGTTCAAATCCTGCCTTATCCATGAAAGCCAGCTGGGTGAACTGTGGGGCAGTTACTCTCTCTTATCGCAATCCACCTCACAGGGTTGTTATGGAGAAAAGAGGAGGAAGGGGTGCTGGATATGTTTGTTGCCTTGAATTATTTATAAAAATAATAAAGGTAGGATACAAATCAATAAATTTTTTGGGGGGGAAATTAAAATTGTAATTATAGATTAAGTTATTTGAGAATTTTATTACACTATGTTATATTACAAATTAGAAGTGCCAGGAATCTTCAAAAGGCCTCTTGTGGTTGGTGACCAGAAAGAATACTTCAAAGAATGGTTGGAATATACAGGGCTAAATGCCTTTTTCGTAGTGGCACCTGCTTTGTGGAATTCCCTTCCACTTGTAATACTGATCACTTCCTATCTGTCCTACTTCCCTTCAAGAAGAGGCTAAAAATCTATTGTATACCTCCATTTAGGATTATGGTTTTATGGATGGTGGTTGGACTGAGCTTGTAGTTTTTTTTAAAAAAATGTATTATTTAATATTGGTGCATTTTATGTTGCATTTTATCAATGTAATTATTATTTTGTAATTGTTAGAGTTTTCTGCTGATGCTGTCTTATACTGTTAA
Organism: Stegonotus admiraltiensis; assembly: GCA_032468215.1. Classification (NCBI taxonomy): domain Eukaryota; kingdom Metazoa; phylum Chordata; class Lepidosauria; order Squamata; family Colubridae; genus Stegonotus; species Stegonotus admiraltiensis. The sequence goes on along the minus strand of JANHZT010004346.1, from coordinate 115,441 downwards.
CTGCTACAAGCTGATTTTACTAGGAGCAAGTGGATTGTAAAATATGAAAAAAATATAAATAAATATTATTTACACAGGATGCATATTAAATAGATTAAAGTGTATAATATTAGAAATAATGTTTTGATTATCTCATTAAATACAAATGCTGTTCTGTAGTCTACCAGAAAGTGAAGATTTAATTTTGGTATGCAATTTTGTCCAGAACTCTGAGATTACCATAGTTTTTTGAAGCAATTCAGCTAACATAATCTCCTTTTGCTTGGCAACTTCATAATATAATTTACAAACAGATCTTTTCCTATTCCCCAGAATATGGTTCATAGCTGTTTACAGTATTGTCTAATGGGGAAAATTGATATTTACTGAATACTTCAGTTGGTAAATGAGCAGGAAATCATTTTTCAGGGATTTTAGGCCCTTTGTAGCAGTATTTAAAGCTATGATTATTCATTCATTACACATATTTTCTTTGGCTATATTTCTTCAAGCTATGATAGTGCTAAGTAGTTTTTCATCTGTGCTATAAATGAGCCCATAGCGTGGTTCTTAATAAACCAAGAAATTATACTCCAATATCACATAGCCTATTGGCATTACTGAATTTAGCAGCAGTTAGCTTTATTAAATATTGTATAGAATAGAATAGAATAGAATTTTTAATGACCAAGTGTGATTGGACACACAAGGAATTTGTCTTGGTGCATATGCTCTCAGTGTACATAAAATAAAAGATATATTCATCAAGTTTATAGTTTATCTATTTTAACATGTAGTTATATATACACACATGCACATATATTCATGGATTCATGCTAAAGTAAAGAATGCTTAACAATGATTTGTTGAGTAAGCCGTAGTATTTTGATTTCACACAATACATTATGCCAAAACTAAATATTACTTTATGCAATGTTTGAACTCAGTTATTCTTTATCTGCTATAATCTCTATCATAGCATCTTTGAAGGAGCAATAATTATAATTTCCGCAGTAAATGTTAACCTGAGATTCAGAATATGGCCTTATGCCTTTTATTTTCTCAGAGTTCAATTGAATAGAATGGGACCTGTTTCTGATAGGTTTTGCTATAATGTTTATTCAGTAAATAAGGAATGGATGAAAACTTATTTCTCAAATCCATTATACTGCTAAACTATAGGAAACACAGCTGTCCAATACCAAATGTTAAAAATAACTTTGCATAAATATGTTTTCAGATTGTCGATTGCACATCTGTTTGTATTATCATGAAACTCTTGTAAAAGAAGTCACAACTTCAAGTCCTGAGGGCTGTAGGATATCTCACGGTCATAGCTATGAGGTCAGCGGCATGGACCAAGTTATGTTCCCTTATCCAGAAGATCATAACCAGAGAAAAACAACTGAAAAATTGCTTTCTCACCTGGAAAGAGGAGTAATACTCTGGATGACTCACGATGGCCTCTATGCTAAGAGACTTTGTCAAAGCAGAATATATTGGGATGGGCCTCTGGCATTCTGCAGTGACCGGCCTAACAAACTGGAAAGAGAGCAGACATGCAAGCTTTTTGATACTCAGAAATTTTTATCAGGTAATTTTTTTAAATATAAATTACCATTGTGTTTGCAATTAAGACTTTGACCTTAAAATTGGTTCTTTTGTTGTTTCAAATATTGGTTTCCTCTAACCACACATAGAATTTGCAGCTGCTCTATCGGTGATGGGTTTCACTTACCTTCACATGTGCAGAGTGTATTTGATGCGTCTGGGTGGGTGGGCGGAGGTCACCATCACCTCTACTACCGGTTTGCCTGAATCAGGGCGAACTGGTAGCAACCCACCACTGTGCTCTATCCTATCAATTTTGAACTCCAGCCTCTGGGCTTCCACAGTATCTGAAACCCAGCCTCTGTTTACCCTTTCCCCAGCTTTTCTGCTTTGGTAGATAAATCCATTTGCATACATACATTCAAAGTGCATCAGGGTTTTAAATATTTGTTGATTTTCATTTAGATGTGTGATATAGTTAGAATTTGGAGATTTGTTTTGAAAACCCAACTCTGTTGGGAATATGGCAAACCTCTGATTAAGATTTATTATGCCCCAGAAATAGATGATTCTAGAATTGACAGAATGTAATCCTTTTTCTAATATATTGCATTGTACACAAGAACAGCAACAACAGGACAAGAACAAGCAGGGACATGGTGGCTCAGTGACTAAGATGCTGAGCTTGTCAATTGAAAGGTTGGCAGTGCAGCAGTTCAAATCCCTAGTGCCGTGTAATGGGGTGAGCTCCCATTACATGTCCCAGCTTCTGCCAACCTAGCAGTTTGAAAGCACATAAAAATGCAAGTAGAAAAATGGGGATTACCTTTGGTGGGAAGGTAACAGCATTCCGTGCACCTTTGGCTTTTACTCATGCCAGCCACATGACCACGGAGACGTCTTCGAACTCTTTGGCTTTGAAACGGAGATGAGCATTGCTCCCTAGAGTCAGGAATGACTAGTACATATGTGCAAGGGAAACCTTTACCTTCACCTTTACACAACAACTTTTAAAATATGTTGTCACTTTCATTTTTTTAAATCTGATAAATATTATATTAGACATGTTGTTCTTTGAGCATAGTCTTTTTGATTTAGCTAAAACTTTATTACATGAACACATAGCTACTGCAAAAAAAATAATTGTGGTGGGCCTCATTTTCTTCCTTTTCTGTGGAGTTTAATACAGCCAATATCCCATTTCTCCTATAGTGTTCTGCATTTTCTCACTATAATTCACATTGTTATTTTTGCCAAGATTAATGCATAAAAGTAGAGAGCAAGGAGGATGACCTTAATGGAGATGAACAAAAAGTGTTATCTAGGCAGGAGTGTCTGAACCATTTTAAGCCCAGATCTATGAGATAATATCTGGAAGTTTTTCAGGCAGACACCTCTATAATTCACTGAATTTTAAGAAGAGGTGTAGCACAATCTGACTTCTGTTATAACCAATCTCAATAAAAGTAGTCTTAGCCTTCTTTAAGATTGATTTTCTGCTGTGGCCTCAGGGGTGCTATTCAGCAGGTTCTGACAGGTTCTGGAAAACCGGCTGCAGAAATTTTGAGTAGTTCGGAGAACTGGCAAATACCACCCCTGGTTGGCCCCAGAATGGGGTCAGAATGGAGATTTTGCAATATCCTTCCCCCAGGAGTGGGGTGAGAATGGAGATTTTGTAGCATCCTTCCCCTGCCACACCCACCAAGCCATGCCCACCAAGCCACACCACGCCCACCAAGCCACACCCACAGAACCGGTAGTAAAAAAAAATTGAATCCCACCACAGTGTGGCCTACCTTGTGGAGCTCTAAATAAAGCTTTGATATAAAATTTATTAAAAAGAAAAGGAGAAGGTGGACTAGTGCCCATATTGAGTACTGAACCAGATGACTGCCAAAACAATACTAAATTAAAGAGTCCACAGTGTTGAAAGCTTTAATAAGAATTAAAATAGCAGCATGATGTCATCAGGATACACACTCGGTCCCTTCCACACATATATATGACATCAGAATTTATGAAATAAAGGGGAAATATTTTGGTCATAATAGTGTGTTAATAATTTTTTCATTCACTCCGCTTGTCCTCCATCATCTGCAGATGCCTCTGAGCTGGATACTGATGAGAATATAACTTCAAACAGAGAGTTCTTTGATTTGTAGCATCTTGAGTTCCACTATTTTAAGATATAGTTACACTCCTCTTGAAAGAGGAATTCATATTTTAGGCATATTCCTAAATCCAATTTTTGCTACTAGAATCCCAGTTAAATTCAATGATGGATTGCTAGCTACTGCTGTCTTTAGAGTTAAAATCCTGCCTTGATTATTCATGATCTGTTAATTTGAAGTTTATTGTGATGTGTTAGTGCCTGTGAACTTTTTTCATAAACTTCACATAAATACACAATTTGGCAGCCAAAAATGTAACTACAGTACCTAATTCTAAACCAATTACCCAGGATTACCTATTAATTCTTGACTAAATTCAAGGATCTCAGTCTCTTAAAAGTGTACATATTTACAAGGTCTCTCTTCCTGTATAAAGTCTATTATTAAAATTACTGAATTCTTGGTGTTTTTGCTATCAAAGTCACAAAGAATTGGGATACCTTGCTGAAAATATATGCCTGGTACCTACTTCATAACCTACTTTGAGCTCTGTTCTTACATATATAATCCCACAAACTGTCTTATTAAAAGAAGTCCATTAGTGTGATCGTTGGATGTTATGTAATATTTTAAATAGTATTATTGATTCTGGATTGCCATTAGCCTAGAACTTTATGCATTAACTGGCTATAGTAGCGATTTTGAAGAATGTGAATTTAAAGAATGAAATTGTTTTAATTGTTGCATTCTCCAAAATTTTTATTAATTTTGTCTTATCTCTCTGTAAGCACTTTAGGATGTTTTATTCTTTTTATAAGCTATTCTGCTTTTTTTAAAAGGGAGGAAGTACAGTATAAAACAAAAAGTATGCTTTATATTATTGTGTATTGCCCTGGAATCATACTAGATAAAGGGAACTGTAATACTTTTTTAAAGATAGAAGGAAAAGCAAACTGAAATGGGTTTATCCATTTGTTTCGAACCCAGGTAGATAATAGGGTTCTTTTTTTAAAAAAAAAAGTCTGATGAATCTATGTAAGATGATTTTTCGTGCATTATTGCACCACTGTCCTAAATTTAGCCTCCAAAGTATATTTCTGTTTGTTTTCTAGAATTACAAATATTTGCCCACCACGGACGTCCATTACCTAGATTTCAGATTGTGTTATGTTTTGGAGAAGAGTTTCCTGATCCACAAAGACAGAGAAAACAAATTACAGCCCATGTAAGTATATGCTAAATGATTTATGTAATACAGTATATAAATGCTAAAGCCATGACTAATAAGAAAATAGGGGACTGAGATAAATGCTTTATGAAATTGATTTACGATATTCAAATGTTTGATCAATCAATATATAGAATAAAAATGATTTCCAGTTTCAGGAACGTTCAGCTCTTCTTAAACCATCAGATCAACCTGAAACCAAAGCTACAGATATAAATAACTAAGATTTCTTGACAATATAATCACAATTTCTCTAATTATACTGCCACGCAATATATAATATTAATTCCTATATAATTGACAATTGTATCTTCACTTTTAGTGAATGCTAAACATATGTTTAGAAACAATTTGAAATTTCAGTTAATAAATCGGCAGCAAAAATGCAACCTCCTTATATGGAATTTATCATATATTCATCATATATATTTATCATATATTGCAGCTAATTTACTTACAAATTCAAACTGCAGTACTGGAAATCACCAAATTGAGATTGGTTTATTTTTAACATTTTCTCTAAAAAGAATTTTGAATAGCTTAATAAATTAATAATAATGAATAGCTTAATAAAGACTATATAAGGTTACAATACCAAGCCAATCCTTTTAGAATCACTTGACCCTTGGTGTGTGTGTGTGTGTGTGTGAGAATTTTCAATTTGCAAACAGGTTAAACAATTTCACTGTAATCTAGGTGATAGCTTAGATGTGCCCTCTAATATTATAGTAATAATAAAAATAATAAAACGGTGCCTTCGGTGCAATCCCCAAGCTGAAGTATCAGTTGAACATCATTGGCCTTGACAAATTCACCACCAGTCAATTGCAAAAGGCAGCTTTACTTGGAACAGCTTACATCCTGCAATGATACTTCTAACATCATAAAACATCAACATTTGCCTAAGTCCTTGGGAAGGACTTGATAGGTGGATAAAAATGCCAAATTCAGTCTGAACATCTGGGTGACTGTGCGACGAGTCATTAAAAAGTGAATTCTCTATTTAATTATGAGCTACATTCTTGTAGCATGCTAAGATAAATTCTATTTTACAAATTGTGAGTTCAAACAATAGGTTAAGGGTGCATGATTATGTTTGTGTAGCAAACTGAGCATCTTTTGACAACAGTCATTGTTAAGGCTGTCATTCAGCAAATGAACGCCTGACACAATAGATTAATGACAGTCATAGTTTAGCTGTTTTCATCCTCTTTGGTAATATTCCAGCATTCTTCACGCAGTTGAGCACTTCCATTAAAAACAAAATGGCAAAATCAAATCCCCCCCCCCCCAAGTTTTGAAATGAGTCTACTTGAGCTGGAACCACCATATGTATATGGCTGCAAGGAGGCTAATCCTTCACTCCAGAAATGTCACTCCAGAAATGTCACTGTAAACTACTCCCCAGTCTCTATCCCAGGAAACTAGGGAGAAAAACAAAGTGGAACAGCAGATACATTGTTGTGGAAGAATTTGGTCATAGGTACCCAGAACAAAGTACAATGAGGAAATAGTGCTGCAATGTATCTGCAAATCCTAGCCTTTACTTGCACACCAATGTCAGTTGCAAGTAAATAAATTACAGGGCTTTCCCCCCCTCCCTCAAGATGTCACAAGCTGTATTTCACCATTTGTCCCTCACCCCACTTCAGAGGATGGCAATGGCTCTGCATTGCAAATTCTCCTCCTCCTCGGGTCATATCCTTGAAAAATAAATACACTCTAACTATAAGCTATAAGCATTTATCTCAGTTAATCGTTTGTTTTCATTCATTTATATTCAATTAGGAATATGCAAGAGAAAATGTACCACATTGCTTTCTTAACCCTATATATTTTGTCTTCTATATTGAAATTTGCCAGAACTTTACCTGCTTACTATCATAATAGCATTTCTCTTTGTTTTGGCCAGCTATTTGTTTGCATACTTATGGTGAGATTTTTATGAATTGCTGTTTGCTATAAAATTGATTAAATAAAATTTCAGAACACTATTATTAAAGAACATTATTATTCCAGTAGTCACCGTTTAAACTTATTAATTTTCTGATTTGTTGTTAAGGTTGAACCAGTGTTTGCTAGGCAGCTCTACTATTTTGCACAGCAAAACACCGGACCTATTCTGAGAGGCTACGATATATCAGAACAGATAACCACTTCAGAAGATTATCATAGATCCATCCACCATTCTTCTGTTCAGGAATAAACACAGGAACACCGAAGTTTGAATTACATTTTGAGAGGCAAAAGGATGCAAATCAGCGCTTCGAATTTTCCCGAGAAATCATCACCAACTGGAAATGTACATGGAATGGATACAGTCAGCGTAAGAATCTAGAATCCCGAATGAGAGTTCTGCCATGCTTTTGGAAAGCTGTCCTGTGCTTGTGGGATTAATGACAAAATGGCTGATATGTTTACATGTTCTTAAATAAGGACAGCGTCTTAGAGACAACCTGAAATTATTTCAAGCCTCTTGTTATTTATTTGATTTGAAATCTCAGGGCAGGAAATTCTAAACCTAAGTAACAGTTTACGATGGTATAAGGCCATAAAAATGCATGCTATTCATAAAAATGGGATAAGTATATAATTTTTTTAAAGCTTCAAACAATTGAAATGTTGAATGCTGTGTATGTAGAAAATTTAATTTCAAGGTTTTTTTCCTCATAAATGTTAAAAAAGCTGTTTCTGTTGCTGCTGTTTCTGAAACGCACATGGATACTAAATTCTGTGGAATCTATCAGAAATCTTCCCAGGACAACGCATTATATCATTGTCCAATATTTATATCATTATATCATTTAATTTGTATTAAATTCAATAGGCTAAGTTTATTCATAGCAACTATTATGCTGAGGTTTCATTCCTATATAGACCAGAGAGTGATTTTCAGATGGACTTAACTTTGCCTCCTATGATGCTGTATGGAACTGTGGAACTGACATTATTATCCATCTAGCAATCTTCAGGCTGAGGAAATGAAAGTATTAGAGAAGTTGACCTATTTAGTGCATTGATGCTTATATTTGAATATTTAAGATTGCACAAGTAAAGAATGAATGTGTAAAAACTGAGAGCCAATTTGGTCTAGTGCAGTGATGGCTAACCTTTTTGCCGTCACGTGCTAAAAGCAGGGGGAGTGCGGGTGTGTGTGTGTCATGCGTGAGGGTGCCCACACCCATATTTCAATGCTCCATTATGCCCCGCCCCGGCGCATGCATGCACGACCCCCCCCTCGCACCCTGTTTTGGGCCTAGCAGGCCTGAACCCTCTGGAAGCTGGAAATGGCCTGTTTCCAGACTTCCTGTAGGCCCATTTTTCGCTGTCCCCAGGCATTCCTGGAGCCTGGGGAGGGTGAAAACAGCCTCCCTCATCCCCCTGGAGGCTTTCCAGAGGCCGGAAACACCCTCCCAGAACCTCTGCACGAGCCCTGTACTTACCTGGCATCCAAAATGGGCTGTGTGGAGACTCCTGGGAGGGGAGGGGCGGCGTGGGAAGAGCCAGCTGAAAATCAGCTGGCCGGCATGTGCATGCGCACTGGAGCTGAGCTAGGGCAATGGCTCATGTTCCTGCAGAAATGGCTGCACATCCCACCTGTGGCACGCATGCCATAGGTTTGCCATCTTAACCGCGGGTCTAATGGTTAAGGTACCAAGCTAGAAACTGGGAAACCATGAGTTCTGATTCCACCTTATGCATGAAAACCAGTTGGGTGACTTTGGGCCAGTCACTCTCTCTCAGCCCAACCCACCTCACAGGGTTGTTGTTGTGAGGAAAATAGGAGGAGGAAGGAGTATTCGATATGTTCGCCACCTTAACTTATGTATAAAAATAATAATGGCAGGATAAAAATACATAAAAGTTAAAAAAAGTTAAATTCAGACTAGGATTGCACATTGTGGTATGTTTTCCTTAACTATAGTTTATTGAGAAAACCACATTTTTCACCAACTATGCTTCATGACTATAATGGTATCCTGCCATATGCCAAACCACAACAAACCCCATGATGATTTAGGATATTGTTTGAACGAGTTTGATGAACTAATTTCAACATATAGGGGACTTTATCTGAATAGTCAAACAATGCTTGGACATAGTTGACTTTATTTCGGAGGGTTAATGTGGAGAGATGTAAAGAGTAATTGTGGACCATTTGTGTACTGTTCTAAATAGTGTATAGAAGAATAGATGAAACTTGTTTTCTACTTAAAAATAAAGGTACATATTTTTGAGGTACATATTCAGCGGTCTTCTTTAATCGGTTGGGCTCAGTTGATTTAGACTAGAGTTCTTATCGCCCCTGGCCAGGGAAAACTGAGGTTACAGTTTGAAATAGCAAAGAGAACTTTTGGATCAAGGAAGAACACTCAATATGATCTCATTCTCTTAAAAATAGCGGCAGGTATTTCAGTATCTACTACTGAAAGATTTCTACCTTGTAATTAAAAATATACTGAACTTGAATATTTAATCAGGGATGTATTGTATAGTTTGTTAATCAGTTGGCACTAGATTCCTGAATTTATACATCTTAAAGATGCATGATGCCTTGGGATATAATATCCATTTCTTTCTTCTCCCAGAAAATTCCTTATTATCTGACACATTTTTTCTGGATATAGTTAGTTACAGGCCTTAGCACATATTGGGAGTAAACAAATTGAATTCAATGGAAGTTATATCTCAATAAACATGGATAGGTTGCACTATTAAATCTCTTTAAGCTTGGAAAATGATAATGATAACTCCACATAGCTCTTTGAATCTTTTCATGTTTATTTGTTTGATGGTTTCTTTGATATGTCAGTATACATTTTTAATCCATTTAGGCTATGAGCCTTATTCCTATATGCCTATATACATACGATATTTCTTGTGCTCTTGGCATTTAGTTTCTCATATTGGCTGTTTCATGTAATTATATACCAGAATGATATCTGTTATGCCAAGTATGAAGCTCAGACTGTTTATAGTTTCAGGGGTTTGATTATCACACTTTGTATTATATGTAAGAGAGATTTATGTGACTAGAACAAATGACCTAAAATAAACAATTTGGAAGGTTTTTCTATTGATTTCAATGCAACCTATTACTGAGTCACACTTTCTTGAGAAGATTGTTGATGCGTATATATTGGCTTCATACGTAGACTTGAAAACCATTGGAGGAAGTGCTTCACATAAGGGCAGGATGGCTCTGCTGTTTATTAAAGTACCGTACACATTATTTTTCTGATATTGTAGAGCTACCATCCATGGGCTGGAAAAAATCCAGACTAGATGGCCACAAAGAAATAAAGAAAACTCTAACTCTGTGCTGCTTTGTAATCATTATCCAGATTTTTCCAGCCCAGAACTGGCAGCCATAGATGAGGAAATCTCACATAAATGTGAAATCAAATGTTGCTTTAATGAATCAAATTGTTAAAGCATCGTGTCTTTAATATGAGTCTTAGAGTAGCGACATTTTTTTCCAGGTATGTGCAGAAGCCTAAAATAATGTGGTATGTGCTTTGATAAATAGAAATTATGTATTCATGTGGGGTCTGTAGCATTTTTCCAAACCATTTTTCAGTATGCCCAAATACACATACACAGAAATAACACAAACCGTTATTTCATGCAGCAATGTTCAGTTGTTTTAATTATTGGGATTTTTAATTTTAGTTATTAAGTTGCATTTCCAAGGGATGTAAATGAGGAAGAAACTTTTAAAGTCTGCTTGTTTCTACAAATAAGGAAATACAGATAGTCCTCAAATTACAACCGTTCATTTATAACTGTTCAAAGTTACAACAGCACTGAAAAAAGTGATTTATGACAATTTTTCACACTTATGACCACTGCAGCATCCCCATGGTCACATGATCAAAATTCGGATACTTGGCAACTAGTTCATATTTATGGCAGTTGCAGTCCTGGGGTCATGTTATCACCTTTTGCACCTTTTGCAACGAGCCGTGGTAGTACAGTGGACTAAAACACTGTTATTAACATCTGCTGCTTGCAATTACTGCAAGTTCAAATCT
>JANHZT010004346.1:86195-96463 GCA_032468215.1 Stegonotus admiraltiensis | reverse complement strand
CCTTCCTTCCTTCCTTCCTTCCTTCCTTCCTTCCTTCCTTCCTTCCTTCCTTCCTTTCCTTCCTTCCTTCCTTTCCTCTCAACTTTCAATGGCAAGTTTATGGTTTCCTAAAGAAATCTGGATTGTGGTATTCTGGATATGGTCTGCTTCCATTTTGTCCAGAATTCTGTATATGGGTGATTGCATTTAATTTACAGTTGAGGAGTAACTTCTAGAAAAAATATCAGGCCATTGTCAAAACAACTAAATCAGTCATAGAAAGGGCTAACGGAATCTTCCAGAATTCTCTGTTCCATTTCGTACACAACAAGCTCCTCATTTTTAAATCAAATGTGAACTGCTCAGGTCTTCAGACAAGAGATAGTCCTGTAGAAGTTGCTCAGGGCCACTTGCTTATCCAAAATGGTGGGATAATATGGCATGTCTCCTTATTGCATGTTCAGAAGTTTACTAGATTAGGAATTGAATCTTATTTTAGCATAGCTGTTGTATCAGCATCCTAATGACTCTCTGCATCTCAATTAATAGTAAGCTTGGTGCTACTTTCAGCTGAAACCTTTTCAAAGGCAGGGCTGCTATCTGTGAAGCAGGTCATGTAGCCACCCAATTACAATTTGCCACATATACTACTCCAATTAGGCATGATACATTCCCTCCCGTATTTCTTACTATACATGCACTTGGTACTGAGGTACTCAGTTCCAGGCTTGCCCCTTAAGTAGTCCTGCGTGGTTTTCCTTAACAAAATGATATAAACTCTACTGAAGAGAAAGACTCTGATTAAAAAGATAGCCTACAAATCTAGAGCTCAGATCTCCAGCCGTTTATATTCAGCTTCCCTTAGGTTTTTCCCCTCATCATTAAGGGCCCCAACCAGGATTTTTTTCCCCCTCACAAGTGGGGATCAAAAAGAACTAGTTTTTCTCAAAAATGCATGAAAAGCACTCTTCAAAAACTGTCACTTACTTCTGAAGGTCAGGAAAATGGCAAGTGATTTTCTTAACCTTTTTACTAAGATATTATCTAGAAACAAATGCTAGCTCAATTGTGGCAACCTTGGTGAAGAAACAAATCAGGCAATTATATTTTCCAGGATTCGCTGAAGGAGAAATAAGGTGAAAAAGAAATGCATCGGGAATGCTGTTATACATAGTGTGACATCAATTATTTAATTATTTAATAGTTTATTCATGTATTAATACTATAAGATACATAAATACAAAAGAAAATAGTAGGAAAGATAGGAGAGGGAAAAGGAAAGGGAAAAGTGTAAGAAAAAGGGGAAAAAGAAAGAAAAGGCATTGACTTCTGACTCCCTTTGGTGCAATAGAATAATAAGATCAAACCAGTGGTGGGTTGTTCCTGGTTTGGCAGGAGGCTCCACCCAGATGTCATCATTGATGATTTGTGCATATGCAGAAAGCATGCACGCTCCTGTTGTGAACTGGTAGTAAAGGTAAGTAGAACCCACCCCTGCATCAAACCTCTATTTTTTTACTTTTACATAATAGTATAAACTAGCCATTTCTATAATAACAAACCTATCTAATCGGTAAAACCCAAAATCAAAGTTTCATTTTTTCCCCACCTCGAGTCCTGTAGCAGCTTCCTAGTAGAAACAAAAGTAGTTGTGCTTTTGTCTTTTAATAAGAGCAGTCAGTTTAATCATCTCTGCTAATGCCATCAACTTCTGCAGCCATTCATCCAAAATAACCTTCCATTTTTGTGCATAAAATAATCTTGCTGCCGTCAACATTTACTGTATAACATCAAAGTTCCCAATTTTTTTTCCAAGTCTTTTTCCGTTAAACTCAAAAGAAAAGTTTCTGGTTTTATCTTTATATTCACTTTGAGAATCTTCCGTATTAAGATGTGAATCCTACTCCAATATTTCTTTGCTTTGTCACATGTCCATCAGAGTGGACCAGGGGTGGGTTCTACTTACCTTTACTACCGCTTTATACTACTGCTTGCTTTGCTCACGCGCACGCTCTTCTGGTGACGTTGGGGGTTGGTGGGTATGGCCTCCCTCCGGTTTTACTACCGGTTCTATAGAACCGCTGTGAACCCGGAGCAACCCACCACTGGAGTGGATGTCAATTATTAATCTCATAGTATTTAGTAACAGTAGCCACAGTCCCAGAAAGTGGAAATGACTGATCTTGGTTTGCTTTCTTTCCTTTTAGGTCTATGACTTGTAGCCAGGTAATCTTTGCCCTGTTTAGCGACCATTCAAAATTAAGACAGTGCTAAAAATGGAACTTTATGATTAGTTCCCAATGGTCCTATGACCAAGGTTCAAGAACTTTTCAACCAATGGGCATTTTCAACTGTTGGAGCATTCTACAGTCCCATGATTGCCATTTGTGCATTTCATAACTGGCTTCCACAGCAAGCAGAGTCAATGGAAAAGCCAGCAGTAAAATTGCAGTCATGTGAGACCTTGTTTAACACCCTGGCATTTAGTGACAGAGTTGCTCATCCTGATTGTGGTCATTGAGGCCTACTTGTTTTTATAAGGAAGAAAAGGAGATTCAGGTCAGACGATAAATGCAGCAAACTGAGATGTTTACATGTATTATTCCTTCCAAAGAATGTCATAGTTATTATTATAGTTTTTCCAGAGTGTTTTGTAGACATCCCTGTTGGATTGAAGAAATTAGTTGGAATTTAACTGTCAAAAGCCTTACATAACATAGGATCAGTTTTTCTAGAGGATTGTTCACTCGTAAGGGTATAGACCCATCCAACACTTTCCAATGAGGGTAAACACTCTGGATCCCTTCATTAAAACAATATCTTATGGGACCCAGGATGCCTATCTTCTCTGGGGCAATCCCTATCCTTCCCTAGATATAAACAGTTGGCCACAACTCTACAAGCCTGCAGGAAGGTTGGTGAAGACCTGACTCCTCCCCTGGCTTTAGGGCCTGGTTGAGCCAGATTTCCAATGTAGGTTTGCAGAAGATTTCAGTTCTGTTTGCCATTTTATTCTATATTTTAATGAGCTATCTTAGTTTGTATTAGCGTCGGTTTTTTGTTGTTGTTGAAACGTGAGCATAGGTTTTCTGAATAGTTTTTATCCCAGAGCTACAATTGCACTCAACAATGAACTAAAGGGCCAGCATCAGTGAGCTGTTGGAAAGACACATTTCTTCAAGTTCTGAACTTGTCACTAAATACTTCACAAATGAAAATACCTGTATTACTTTCAATGCCTTATCAAGATAACTGACTTCACTTTGTTAAGACCACAAGATAATTGAAAAGCAAATACTGAAGCAGATATTTATGAATACACATTTGGGGCTTCCAAGTCTGAATTTGAGGTAGCAACTTCAAAACCTGAATGATTACTTTGTAAAGGTAATAATAAGCAGCCTGGCTTGAAATAAGTTTTTGATGCACATTAATCCATTTGACAGGTAGAAATGGCCTTGATGACTGGATTGTTTCTCCTTAGTACTGTGATTCATAACATTTGAAAAGCTGAGTAAAAAGGGAATCGTTTTTACTTTTTTAGGTTCTTTAGAATACATTGTGTGTTTATCTACAAATCTTATAATCTTTTCTTGTAAAAGAGGTTTTAATAGTTGTAAACATGCATATAACTACAGTTATGTGAATGTAGAAAAACAATTATGTATTTAGTTTGCTTGGCTTATCTTTCCTAGATTCACAAACTCTCACACAGAGACAACTTCTTTATATATATACTTTGTCTTCCAGATTGAAATAGCAAACATACATCCAAAAATATTCTGGAATGAAGTATTTAAGGATATATACAGAAGCAACTTGTGCATCAACTCAATGGTAATTTACTGATGAATTGTTTAGTCAGTGGTTTAGCTTGTGATGCTATGCAAACAAAAACTGAACTTGAAGCAGGATATAAAGACGATTGACACTTTTGAATGCTGGTGCTGGAGACAAACCCTGACAATATTATGGCCAGCCAAAAAAACAAACGAATGAATCATAGAACAAGTCAATCCAGAGTTCTCACTCAAGGGTCAAATTATGATATTTTGGACACATGTGAAAACCCAGTGATCTAAAGAAGTCGTCAAGTGCTGCAAAATATGGAAAGAAAGAGGATGACCAGCAGAAAAGTGGATGAACTCAATTTCACCATTGGATCAACCTGGAGATCTATCTATACAAGGTTGCTAAGAATCAATCGTGACTTGATGTCACATAATTCATTGAGAAGAGTTCTACTGCAATGCAGTATGTTGTTGGCCTTGATGGGTAAATTAGATTCAAATCACAAGTAGATAAGCTAATTCAACTTTATTATAAAGCTACATTAACAGAATCCTGCAAGCTTCAAAGTTTAACCTTCCCCCCAATCTCCTTTACAGCTTGAGAAAGTAGGGAGGGTCTTGTCTGAGTTTCTTGTCCTGCCCATTATCTAGTTGTGGGCTATACTGTCTCTTATCTGATCATTCCCTTGGCAGTGTCTCTTGGCCTACTCACCCAAGGTCTTTCCCATACCATTGTATACATCTAATTGAGAGAATTCATTCCATAGAGGCCAGCAGGCAAACAATGGATATTGAGGTCTATGTGTGATGACAGATGATGATACAAGTACACATGCCATCATTTAATGAACCAAACATCTCTACTGATATGGAGAATTTTAGAACATTTTGGTAAATATGCTGAGAAATTTAAGGAATCTGGTGACATCGCTTGTCAACATTTATTAGGGTAATAATTACAACCAGCTTGCCAAGCTATTAAGCATACTGTGATATATTTCTAAAATGTTTCAGAGTAAATTCTCATCAAAACAAAATGGGACTGTTTGCTATTCTAGAAGCAATTAGATCTATTAATAATTTTACTCTGAATTTTGATTCAAGAAAATGCGGTCACAGAAAAGAAGAGTACAGTTACTTGAGAACAAGACTGATGGCATTTATGGTTCCCTTTTCATGAAAAGAATTCAGTTTCAGAATTAGGTCTTCACCATTGTGGAAGAAGCAGCTTGAAAGCAGGTGAGCTGAAACTGCATGCTGCTCTTGAATATGTTCAGTAGTTCTTCCAGCAATCTGTAAAAAAAATTTAAGATATTGACTGACTTGAAGAGTTTAGGTGCAATTCAAGAACAATGAAGAGCTAGTTTGTCAGGCACAAGCAACCAGAACTACTCTCAAGAGGCTTCCTTGTTGTTGATTCCCCAGTTCACAACAACCTCACCAGACTGCCTGCTTTTCCTGGGAAAGCCTGATATAGACGTCAGTGTTTGATCTCATATGCTTCCTCCCACCTATGGAGTCCATGCTGGAATATCTTTTAACTTCCTCTACGGGGCTTCCTTCCTGTCTGCCACTGATTCCACCACACAAGGTGGAGGCATGAATGGGGGTGGTAGGAGGGGAAATAGATTCCTGAGAACTACAGAGCATTTTATCAGATACATGAAATGATATGCTGAGTTTAGACTATTTGTAAAATGGACCTGTCTTACTGTTAATAATAACCTTGCGTGGTCTCTAGTTTTTAAATTTGGTTTCCATGCAACCTGTTTTCTAACAAACCTGTTCTCTATCAGGCAATCTCAATAATTCAGAGTAATCTACAAACACTTCTACCAAAATATTTAGCTTGTCTTTCCAAGATGTGAGAAATTGTTATCAATAAGACTACATATAGGCAGATGCATTGTTTATAGGTGTGTAACCTTATGCCTTTTTATTTTGTTTCCTGAGGAATACAAGTGCATTTATACAGATTAAGTCCTGGTGGAATAAGATTCACAACTTCAACAGCCTTTTATGTGTTCAAAATAAACTGTAAATACAAAACATAATCATTTGTATACAAATATTTTTAGCTCTTTCCTACTAATCAAAGATATTGATATTCTTAAGAATAATTTTATGTAGATTGATATACGGGGAGATAATTGCTCTTAGCTTTTAAGTGGAACTCTTGATGCTTCCTAAGAAATGAGTCTTGTTGAACGCTGCAGAATTTATCCACATTAAGCAAATATGACGGGTGTAAAACTGGTGGCTCGCAGGCTGGATGCGTCATGCACAGGCCACGCGCACACCAGCTGTGCGAATGGGAAAGATGTCACGAAATGTCACATCATGGCAATGTGATGCCATGTGTTTAACACCTGTGATATATGACATTGAGAGGTTAATATTGTTTAAAGAGCAGGAATAACTTAAGAAAATTTAGATAGGTCATGTGACCTAAATTCAGAATCTTATTTTAGTGTCTTGTTTTCCTTTTATTGTTTGTTTTCTTCACTGGTTAAATCCAGCATTCAGGAAATATTCTGAAAATCATAAATCATGATAAAAAAAATTAGTACTCCTGACAAAAATACACGAACTAAAAAAAAAGGAAGGCAATTTAAGCTTACATTAAAATGTTAAATTATATTTTAGGCAGTCATTGATTTCTTTTTTGAAAATAAAAAAAGAACAGTATTTACCAGTTGCAGTAAATTCCACAGCTATATAATCTGTACTAGGTCCAGTGACTAAAAGGATACGAGCATGTGAGCTTTTACTTCAACACCTCAACATCATCTTGCAGGAATGAGTACAAATACAGCATCTACATATAGTTGATATTTCGTAAGTCAGTCTTAAGTCTACTTTATTACTATCAACAGGTCTAAATCCTTTGAATTCATTATTAGAAATGCTGCTGTGTAATCAGTGTTGATCTTGCAGAAGTAACAAGAACATATGTGTGTTTTAGCAGATAAATTGCATTCTGGGGGAAAACTATTATTTAACGTATCAATAACTCTTTGAGGAGTTGGAAGCAATTCAGATTCCAGCTTCTTCCAATACTGAAAATTTTCCTGTTTGGTTCAGCTTAGGGGAAATGAACAAATAAGGGAATATTTCAAGGCCACTGTAATGAATTAAATAAAGAGTTCTATTTTGGACATTGATAATCCAAGAACAAATTTCTTCCTGCTCTCCAGTGTCTTGCTGATGTTTCAAAAAATCAGTCATTTGTAATCTTTGCAGAATTGTTATAATGATAAATCACATTAAAGTCCATATGTACTGTGTGCGTGGAAAATGGTGTAATGGAAACACTACCACTATCACTGTATTTGCCATGCCTTGGATCAAAAATAGGTTTCTCCTCAAGGAATGAATGCTTCAACCGCTGTAATATTTGCAAAATGCACCTTCTAAATTATAAAAGGATACCAACTTACTTTTTATCTGCACCACTTGACAGCTGAGGCAAGGCTTCCAGAGCTTGCTTAAAGCTTGAGCTGTAAATTAAACAGATATTTCCCTTACACAAGTTGACCAAAATTATTAATTTCCAGTCTCTCTATGTTATTTAAGTGTGTGCCTTATATGTGTTTGCATTTGAAGCTAGACACGCAACCTGCAAATTCTTACAAAATACTTACCATTAAAATTAATACAAATTAAGAGCCACTTACAGGAATGATTTCTGGATAGCTTTCATAGTTCGTGTGCATAAGCATGCACATACATATTTGCACATATACATGCAATGTTGTCATTTTATTCATCATTCAGTTCTCAGTTTCATTTTGACTTTGCAATTTTATCTTGTCTTCTAAAACTATCTTCCTTATGTGGATATTTCTAAACCTTATCCTTTAATAAAAAAGACAGTCTTTTTTATATGAAAATGGATGTTGTATTATAGAGGTGTTGCTTTCATGTGACTTACTGGTCTCTCCTCACTGTTGGTGACAGAAAACGAATAGATTGCTTCTACTGAAATGTGTTTAATCTGTGCTAAACAACTGTGATATGCTTTCAAACTCGTCTAGGAAGCCTGATGCACACTGATGAAACTTAGCCAATAATTTAAGGACTATTCCAGTATAACAGCAATTGGTTAGAATAGGAAGAATATCCCTTTTTAGAATGCCATTTACTCAGGAAGTTCTGTAACTGCCTAAATGGTGGCTAAGTCCCTGCTCAAGGATTTTTCCTGAGAAATCCAGACAGATCTGTAACACTAATGAATTTTCACTGAAGGAAATAATTAAATTAATTCTTAGGGAATATCCATTTATAACAAACACTATTTTTCCCCACTAGTAATAGGTAGACATGAAATTTCGCTCAACTGATTTTCCATATACCATAAGGCTTCACAATAGTCAGGAAAACACACTCCTGGAACAGAGAGCAAATGAATTGTTGGTTGTTAGTCAGTGGTCATGATACCATTCATGAGAGCCAGTTTGATGTAGTGGTGAAGGTTCTGGGCTAGAAACCAGGAGACTGTGAGATTTGGGCCTTCCTTCTGAGGAAGGCTGAATGACTTTTGGCAGTCACTGTCTCTTAAGCCCAACCCACCTCACAGGACTGTTGTTGCAGGGAAAATAGAAAGCAGGATGATTAGGTGTGTTCACTACCTTGAATTAAATACCTTATTATTATTATTATTATTACAATACTAAAAGTGTTGGCCTTGAGTTATTTCCAGGCAAAACAATCCAACCCATATTGTATTGAAAAAAATGTGCTGAAAGCTAGGGAGCTACTTGAGTTTGCCTAGGAAAATCTACCTTATGCTAGGAGAGACCTGATGAAATTGTCGGGGAGGCAGGGGGGGGTGTTGAGGGGAGAAGAGATTCTTATATGAAAAGCTAACAATGAAAAGCTAATAGGACGTTTTTTGGGGAGGAAATTATTTGTGGGAAATTAAAACAAAAGATCCCATGAAGAAGTTTTGAACAAACAACCACACCCAACAGGCTGGGAAGACTGATTTTAAGACTGGAAATGGAATGATTGCAAAATATAGAATACCTACAGACATTTTAAGGAAGGGATGTAGTCTAATCCCATACCAAACTCATGGTTCACCCTAACCCCACCCCCTTTTTCTTTACTAAACAAATAAAGCTATCAAATAAATACCAAGAAAATTATGGAGTCATATGCAGCTGAAATGGAAATATATAAATAAATCCATTTGATTACAAGGGCTCAACAATGTTTTGTTGTGACCATGAGTGTAATGGATCAGGGTATTGCAGCAAAATACAAAACCACATACAAATCAAGATTTTATTTTATTTTTTCTTCCATTTTGGATGATGGTGGTGATGCTGAAGGTTTTTTTTTAAGTTTTATCAATTATAGTGAGGCTCCATTAAGGCTTACACACTCTGTGTGTGTCTGTGTGTGTGTATGGGGGTATTTTCTTCCTCAAAATTAACAGGAAGCCTCTAATTTTTTGTATCTGATTAGAAGTAGTTCCAGAGATCACAAACATGGTATTGGGAATCTCAATTAATCCATATTTACATTAAGACATTTTATGAAGGGATTTTTCATTTGAAGCATATTTTATTCTTTTTATTAAAAAAAAAGGTGTTAACTGATGCTGTCACTTTTTTTTCTTACTTACTTGCTTTCAGAGGTGAGGAATACAGACACAGAATCTCTCAAGGCACAAATTTCAAGTCGAGCCTAAAGGACAAAAATATTCCAGTATTACATCTTCAGCACCCGATTTTACAATATTTAGGATCTGCTAAACAAATTTTAGGGATAGTTTTAAAGCAGCAAGCACAAATAAGAGGCCTTAATTTCTAAAAAAAAGTTTTTTGTTACTATATTATCTCATTTAACTAATTTAAGGACAATTATAGATTTGGACATTCAGATATCAATTAAAGTCAATCTGAATATGATATAAAGTTTCCATATTTAGATTATGTTTGTAGTTAATGTTTTTTTTACCCAGAAATGATATGGGTTCTTAATATATCATTTACCAAAGAGGAAGGAAGTTCAGGAGAGTAAAATCTACATTTTGTTTTTGTGGGGAGGGAGGGGAACCTGCGTTTGTATATGATTATGCATGAATGAAGCCTAAAGAGAAGCAGGAAGATTCCCCCCTCCCCCCATTACAGTAGCCTTCCCTAGCTTTATGTTGAGACTAAAATGCCCAGAAGCTATTAATTAGGCCAGGGAAAATGGCAGTGGGGAAAAACTAACATTTCCCACTTTTCAGATGAGTGATTTTAAGATGCATCTACCATATATATATTTTTCGGAGTATAAGACACACCTACCTTTTTTGGTTGGTTTTTTTTAAAAAAAGTTTTTTTTTATTTTTTAGACAAACACACATACAAGCATACAATGTATTTTCTTTGAACAGAGTATTTGGCTGGTTTACAAATTTAAACAGTGTTTAGTCATTTCAATTAAATTTATAATTTCTATATTTCCTTTTTGCCATATTTATTCCTCATCTATTTTTTTAAA
>JANHZT010004346.1:39105-59876 GCA_032468215.1 Stegonotus admiraltiensis | reverse complement strand
AAAATCTCTCCCCCTCCCCCCCCCCGTTTTTTAAAAAAAAATATTTTTAGAGTTTGAAGGTATGTTGTGGGCATGTTTAAGTAGAGATTATTTTGATCTTTTCTCTGCCCTCTCCCAACTAGAAAAATCAATTCAACTGTAGAGGGCTGGATTTTTTTACAGAGTGCTGTACAGGTAGTCCTCAATTTACAACAGTTCATTTAGTGACTATTCGAAGTGACAACGGCACTGAAAAATGTGAGTTATGACCATTTTTCACGCTTATGACGATTGTAGCATCCCCATGGCCACGTGATCATAATTCAAGATGCTTGGCAACTGACTCATATTTATGACCCGGGGTCATGTGATCCCCCTTTTGTGACCTTCTGGCAAGCAAAGCCAATGGGGAAGCCAGATTCAGTTAACAACGGTGTTACTAATTTAATATGTGCAGTGATTCACTTAACAACTGTGGCATGAAAGGTCATAAAGAGGCAAAATTCACTTAACAAATGTCTCAGTTAGCAACAGAAATGTTGGGCTGAATTGTGGTCGCAAGTCGAGGACTACCTGAAATAAATTGCTGAGGCCCAAATAGTAGGTGGCTGGAAGACTCAAATCTTCTTTCCCCAAAGCCTGTTTGGTGCCTCTACCTACTGCTTTGAGGCAGTAGCTTGGTAGTTTCTGCTGCTACCAATTATCTTCTAGGCACCATCTTACTATCTGTAACTTTCAAGTATATGAGAGTTAAGGCTTTCAAACTGTACAGCCCTTCTAACCATTAGAAGACCAAATTGAAGAAAAAAAAAGTAAACTAACTTCAACAGTGCCAGAACATAGTGAGTGGAGTGCTTCCTTCTACCACTTTAGAAGATAAAGCAGTATCTAACAAACAAAATCAAACTTTATTTAAAAAAATATGAAAGGTAATTTTCTAATTGCAAATATCAACACGTAAAGCACCCAATTTGGAAAAAGATGAATTGCAGATTGTAGAGAACCAGGGAGAATCAGCCTTGAAGGAAATAAGCAAGCTGTTATATAAGCAAAGAGAACGGAAAAGTTTCTTAAGTCCTGGGAAGCAAGATAATGTTCAGAAGATACTCTTGACAGAGTCCTGAAATTCAGTTCAGTTCAGTTCAGTTCAGTTCAGTTCAGTTCAGTTCAGTTCAGTTCAGTTCAGTTCAGTTCAATCATCCATTCATTGTAAGTTTTTCCCATGGAGTCTGTTTCCTGATCTGATCTACCTAAAAGAGTAGCCTCTTTCAAGCCTCACTGGGCATTTCTTCTACTTCTTCTTATATCCCAATGAATCATGGAGGAAATTGCCTTAGTTAAAACATTAGTTCTCCACACATATCTACCTAGGACTAGGCTGTAGTCAAAACACCAGCTAAAAATTTTGTTAAAAAAGAAAAATGTAAAAAAATCCACAAGGTGGCACCAATGGGCTACAAATGATGCATTCTCTGCCAAATCTCTGAACAGGGATACTTAGCAGGTTATTATTATTAAATTATTACTACAGATTACAAGAAATTTCTAAATAAAAATTCTACCTTCATAAATACAGTCTGAAATTTGACTGTAGATGGACATTAAGTACCCAATCCCATAATTTGTACAGAGAAATAAAAGACATTAGATTGAGCTCAACACACCAAAGTAACATCGAAAACTGAACAAATTCCTGACTACTGGTATATGCATTTATCTATTTTCAAAGAAACAGAAGCTTCCTGAAGCCAATGTTCTTTTGCTTCAATTATCTACATTTTCCAGTTTCTTGGAGATTTCAATAAGTTAACTGCAGGCTCCTGGGATGACAGAAAATCCTGCTTTTTACCAAAACTGTCCCCCTTGGATTTCTGCTGAGTTCTAACCTTTGTACCATGACCTAATCTTTCCAAATTTTAGAAGAGGAGAGGCTAGGGTAATCTGCCTCTATAACTTGACCAAGGACCATCTTTCATTCCAGAAATGTGTACTGTGCATCTCAGAATACAACCTGACATCAGGACTCTGCAAAGCTTAAGACACCCCTTTTGTCTGTTATATTCACAATTCTCTCAAAATGTGTCCAACAATTTTAGCTCCACCAACTCTGGGAGGGAACTCCATATATCCTAGAATAATATCTGGGAGATTAGGTACACACAAAACAGAATATTACTTTACTAAAGATTCTATGCTACATTGAGCACAAAAAAAAATAAGAAAAGAAAAGAAGATAAGTGCAGATTGTAAAAAAAGCTTTTCCAAAACTAGTAGCATAGTTCTTCAAAGCCGAATCACATCTTATTCAATAAAGATATGAAAGAGAAGCAGATGAAATTCAACATGTTGGCCAACATGAAACCAGTCTCTGAATCTGGGTCTCAATAAATTTGTAGCCATTTGAAAGAACAGCTTTGCAATTTAGGAGTGTTCTTTATGAATCAAAAAAAGTATCTGTTGAATATGTAAATTTTGGTATAAGTACAGAAGTATCAATGAAACCATGAGGATTAGTATTTCTAAGAAAGTGAGAATCAAGATTTGGAAATTGAAAGTCTATTTACCAATCTCATCAAATTAAAGCAGTTCCTGCTTTAATACACTGAAACAATACTGTTTTCTTCAACAGGTTGGATTTTTCCCTGTCCATCAAAAGGTAAACTGAGTACAGTGGTAATGAAAATTTGAAGACTTCAATATGAAGTGTTTCAAGTTCCTTTGTAAATTTGTTTTGGCAAAAGAGAACTAAATGTTGGAAGAACCATCTCTAAAGTTTTGATAGGTCTGGTTTGAAGAGAACATGAAAGATTTGAGTTCCATAAAGCCTTAAATATCAGCAATGTGGGCGCTTTGGATTATTCAAATATTTTAAATTGCTTTAGATTGGCATGCAGTTACACATGTGCTCATGTACACTTGATACTGAAGAATGTCGGTATTATTTATATTTTAATTTCCTTTGTTAATAATTTGTAGGACAGTATATTTTGAAATGTATTAGAAATAATTTAAAAAACTTTTACCTCAACACAGATGTTCCTGTCCTTTTGTTCTGTAACAAGACATTATACATGTATAGGCAGAAACATCTGGAACTGGAAGTGATGGAATTGCATGAACATTTATTCATATGTCTAGGACTGTCTTTTCATCTTTTGTATGTATTAAATAGAGTGAAACACCACTCTTCATCACCTACTCATACTATTCTGCACCACTTTATATAATTTTCTTCCAATCCTGCTTTGGTATCACAGCTGAACCTAGAAAACTAGTATTTGTAGCAAGATAAAGTAAAAGATGGTTCAGGACTTCATGCTCTAATGAAGTAAAAAAAAACCACCCATCCTTGCTTTATATATTTATAAAGACATGAATGAAATACATATGTACCATATCACATCGAGAAGATTCCATGGCTGGATGTACGTTTTCTGCCAACAAGTAAACTTGTACAGAAACTCTATGACTCCCTCTATCAGGCGTATGAAGCCTTAGCTCTGAGGGAAAATTTAAGACACTAACAGATTTTTGAATATGCTCTAGTCTAGTCATTCAGAGGAGGAAATTTCATTTTTCTTTGGGGTTGACTGAGTGAATTTATAATATTCAAAGTATAAGTATTTAATCAGTGCCCCTTTAATTTATTCAAATATTATTAATATGCATTTAAAACTACATACTAATTTTAGAACAGTTGGATTTTATGGTTAATAGTAACACTGAACAATGGAAAAGTCAAGAGAAAACAGCCCCAAATATGTAATGGAAAAAAATAAGAGAGAATAATCTGGAAAATAATTTGGAAAATACATCTACCCCTGCAGATGTATTTATTGAGAGTTTGGCCAGCCAACCAATATTTGCAGAATGATTTTTAAACTAATTAAATTAGCGTTAACCTAACCTCTCTTAAACAGGAAAACCAACTCAAACAAACAAAAAAAAAGGAAAGCATACTAATTATAGTTTTTCCCTTCAACCCAGAATTCACATGGGTATTCTAGAAACCTCACTGAAGTTCTAAATGCTTTGAATCACTCACTTTACATATATATGGTTTGGCTCAGTATGCAAAAGCTTAGCCAAATAATCTGTAAATTTCCTGAAATTGTTGAAAAAAGCTAAGAAGACAAAACAAAATTATTCAGTTGGCAAGGGTTTTTCCAATTGAAACACATTATTTCATACATTACACATTTGCATATTCTCATTAAAAATAAAGCACCCAATTCAATAGAAGCTTTCAAAAAGGCTTTTTTAAAATTAAGCTTCTAAGAAGTTTAGTAGTTTAGATGAGATAACAAGATTTCACGCTACTTATTTTAAAATGGATGTGTTGTTTAGTGCACCTCATAAAACTTTATTTGTATATTACATGAACCCATTTCTTATGTTTATTTCTTATGATTAAGAGTTCAAAAATAAATAAGTTTAATATAGAGATGTAATAATTTTAGGGGGAGAAAAACCCAGTTCAAAATGTGACTGTTTCTTCAGAGTCATCTGAAATGTGTCTGATGCCATACTAACAGGAGGAGAGTATGAATCCAGTCAATGGCTATGCTGGCAGTAAAAACCAAAACCAAAACCCCCCAATGGTTTGTTTATTCATTAGTAACAAAAAACAGGGCAAAGAATACTCCCTTGTTCCAGTAGAAACCACATCATCAGCTCGCTGTGGTATCAGGAAAAGAAAGTTTAACATGAAACTAATTTCTTAATTGGTTGTCTAGCATTACAAGAAAGTACAACACAGAAGCAGGGAAGTACAACAAGCACATATACCCTCAGGACTAATGAACATCTGGAGTGCATTAGCAAAGCTGATTTCCCCCCCCCCCAGGTTGTCCAGAAGATAGCGCTTCAGGACTATATATATATATAT
Organism: Stegonotus admiraltiensis; assembly: GCA_032468215.1. NCBI lineage: Eukaryota > Metazoa > Chordata > Lepidosauria > Squamata > Colubridae > Stegonotus > Stegonotus admiraltiensis. Next base: position 55,009 of record JANHZT010004346.1, on the reverse strand, counting down.
ATATATATCAAATATGGAAAGAAAGAGTTGCTGCACAAATTGGTCCTAAAACAGCGCTCTCTCTCTCTCTCTCTCCCTCCCTCTCCAAACAAGTAAAAGTGGAGTATTTTTTAAAGCACTGAATATAGATGAAACGTTGGTTTTTCTTCCCCTAATTTGTAAGAGATTATTGGGATGAACCATACAAGATGTTCTAGACGTAAACAAAAGGAAAACCTTGGCAATTATAATATATGCAAAAATGTATGATATTCACTCTGGGTAGAATATTCCTACCTTGCTATGTTTATATAAAAATGTATTCACGATACCTTAATGTAATTGAGCACAGATGTAAAATTAAGAAGAATGTATGTCTACAAACAATGCTCTAATCAAGACGATTTTAAGAAATGCGAATAGAAACCTTGATATAATTTCTTTTAACACTTTGTTATATTACTTACAATGACATTTATTGAGATTGCAATTTTCAACCAATGTAGAGCTATCAGCTATGCAAAGTCATAGCTGTGTTGGAAAAATAAACACATGATAACATCTCTAAATGTAACATGCAGATTGACTTAATAGGTTATTTTAATAGGTACAAATTTAAAAATTGTGATTAACATTACCACTATCTCTAAAAGAAGTTTGACTGTATTTACTAATATGTTTATTAAAAGTAGTTTTACCATGTGCTTCTAGTGTTAAAAGAAGGATTGCACAATCATTTCCGCCCAGAACTTTTTAGCTTGCATTTGTTTTTCATTAAAATTAAGCAGTCTTATCATGTATTGAAATGAGACAGTTGAAAGTGGTTGAAAAGAGCTGATGAATAAGGTTTAATATTAAGAGATGCTATCTGCCATTCATTAAAAGTAATTATTACATTTTGTTTCCATTATGCGATAGTCTGGTTTGAATATCTTAATTTAAATGAGGAAAAACCCATCAGATAAAAAGAAAATACCATCGCAGTATTAGATAATGTATTGTTATGTAATGGAGCTCTATGATTTTTATGGAAAATTTATTTTCCATAAAATAAATGGAGAATAATTATCTATTAAAATGATAGGAAAAAACACAATATTTACTCTTCATGCACCATATCCTGTGCATTCACAAAGAGTACAATACAAAGAAGAAAAACTAATCTGTAGCTGCTGGATTCTCTAAAGGGTGGCAGACTTCCTTACTGCCTTTAAACACCTCTGAACGTTTTTTTCTTGAGCACAGCAGGCCCTTGTCCCATGCTGCAGCCTGACCACCCACTGTTGCTTGTTGACCAAACAGGCAGTGCCTAAAGTCTACATCAACAATAGTAGGATAGGATTCCTTTCAAATGGAAGACTTTCAATTTTCAGAAGCAAGAAATTAAGGAGGTTCCATTAAAATTAATCTGAAGCAATAATACATTTTAAAATGCTGTTTTGTTCCCTACCCTGTATCATTTTATATGTATTATATATTTATAGCTCATTTAAAATATCCCTATAACCCTGTATCGTTTAAAGGAGAACATTGATAGATATTAAAAATGCACACTAAAAGGGCTACTTAGTCTCACCATGCTGTTTGCTGCTATTATTAAGGATTATTTCCATTTAAAAAAACCTTTAACATATATTTAAAATATAAATTTCATTTTTATATTGAACAAACTGTATTGATTCAGATTAAGTTACACCACTGGAAATCCTCCCACCCAAGAATTAAATGAACCTAAATTTAAGTCATTCTGTGTTAATTATAACTAAATATGTATCAATCCAATGGCTTAAAAGTATCTGTAGTAATAAAGGAATTTAAAAAAATCAATTTTATGAAAGGAGGAAATAAAGCCTATTCTTAATATTTATGTTGCTTCTCAATTGCTTCTCTTAATGCTTTAAATGAATAATATAGTGCCAAACAAGCCCTCCTATTTATTCATTCAGATCTGATTGGGAGTCTTTAAATTGCACTGGGAAAATGACATTTTTGATGTGAAAGAAGCCGATTCTTTGGCTTTGCTTCTCAAAGATGGTGGAGAAGATAGGAACCACAATACTCTTCCCCAACCTGGCCCCCTCCAAATGTGTTGGGACCAAATGGTATCATTGGATTATAAAATAAGATCTAGTTGCTCAGTGCATTTATTTTCTCCTCCTGTTTCCAATCTGTAAGAGATGAGAAAATATTCTGAATCCAACTGCAATTACTGCTAAGATCATTTATGAACGTTGTAGTGAGTGTATGATTTCATGTTTGTTTGATGCCAGTGGAGAAGCAAACTTTACCAGTTTTGAAATGGAACCATTTATCACATTTAACATGTGAAGTTATACAGCATCTGCTTCTGAATGCTTGTCTTAATATTTGCATGATCTACACAGTAGTTGGAACCGGATTAATTTAAACAGGATTTAGGGAGGTATTTCTCCACAGAGTTCAAGACAAAATTCGTAGTTCAGATGTACAGGAGTTTCCCTAGCTTTCCCTTTATTATGCATTTAACATTCATAGTGGACAGATTTATACTGATGCAGTCATGGATAGGTTCATATTGTTTTTAAAATGAAATCAAAAGAAAGAAATTATCATCTCAAGAGTCTTTAAAATTATGCTAAATTGATGAAGACTTACCAGCTTTGCCAATCATTTCAATAATTAACATGTTATTTTTTGATACCATGCCAAGGCTTTCCTTATCATCAGGTATTACAAAAATATTCTTATATTCTTATTATTAGGAGTGGGGAATAGGGGTTAGACATAAAATACCCCACAGCTGTAAAAGCGCTTCCTCCATATGCACACTATACAAAGACAACAGAACCAACTGCTAGGATAACAAATTTTAAACTCTTTTTTTTTAAACACAGACCATGTTGGTCTATCTGATCAAATAAAAATATACCATACATTGCAAGGTGAATATAAATGTTGCATAAGACAAGAAAAGGTCATATTGTAGTCTGATTATCTAGTCCTTAGGTATAACTATTAGTAATTTCATATAAAGCTTTTTTTAACTAGAAGGACTGAAAAATTTGCCTACCTTTTAAAAAAGAAGTATGCAATACAAAAGTATGCAACACACTGTAAAGGAATTATGATTTTCCTTCATAATTAATATTAGGCTTAACTCAAGTTTTCTTGACAAATGATCTCACCAATTATTTATCTAAATTGTACAGCCTTTCTATCTGCATGTTTATAATAATATACAAATCAGGAGGAGCTAGCCTGAAGACCTATTCTATTACCAGTAGAAAACAAAAACAACAAAAATTACAGACCAAGCAAGTCATATCGTATTATAATTCTTCCCAAACTGGAAGAAGTAGTTTTATCACATTAGTCAGCCCGGAGAATTATGACTGACAGTACTCTTATGGTTATTGTAATTCAGTTTGTTTTAGACTTAACGTAATATGTAGATTCATTCCAAGAAAAAAATTATGTACAAAACTATTTGATGGTTTTATAAATCCATTACGCTGGAATCAAGTCACATGATGGCTTAATGTAGTGTAAAGCCTTCCTAGTTAGTATAATTGTTGATACGTTGTTTTCACACTTGTTGTTTTCACCCACAAAAAAACCCTCATGTACCTGTGCACTCAATCCTGTCCCCTCCCTTTGTATTTTAGAGTTCTGGTGTAAGTCGCAAAAGCTGCAGGCTGTCAACTTATTTAATACCTCATTATTCCAATCTGGTAAATATTTAAGGAGGCTAAAAAAATAAAGAACAAAAAACAAACATAACCATAAATAAAAGAATCTAGTAAAAACTAACAATAAATTGAACCTTTTAAAAAAATAATCTATTAAAAGTCTGGCAAAAGAAATGTACTTTGATAGATTTTCTGAACACTGAAACCAGGGGTTCAAACACAACTGGCCGGGTTTTTGTTCCTTAGCTTGAAAACAATGAAACCCCCCCCCTTTCCTGCATACCGGGGGGGGGGAGATGCAAATAAAACATGCTGACTTATCAAGATACAAAATGAAAACAAATTCAGCTTTCATTATTGCACAATTGTTCAGAGTTTCATTTTAGACCCTTAGATAAAGCCTATTTCAATGAAGATATATTTTTCATTAATTAACTCTATTATCAAGGTGATAAACTTCACATACACTGCAATAAGTAAAATCACTTTCTAGCAACAGTATTTAGGAACTGAAGCCTGAGGATGAACACAAAAGAAGGAACTGATACACACAATCTCTACCACTGCTTGTCTTTTTCAGCAGAAGGAAGAGAAAGGTAAGAGAAACAGCAGTGGAAAACGTCTCATCCTGCTTCTCATACAGAGAGATCCAATTCCTTTCTTCTGGTGGTAAACCTAACTTTGAATGATCTTAATTATAAAAATAATTAAGGTTGCAAGACGTACCAGTTTGAAAGGAAACAAAAACATTGTAAAGTTCAATTCAAATGCAAACCATGATTAAAATGTTACGGTTAAAAAAATGACACTGAATGAAGAGAAATGTTGCGCTGTAAGATCAGATACTTCCCTAAACAGAAATATAATTACCTTTTTGTTCTTTAATGTAGCTCTCTTTACAGTTGTGCATAAGCTGCAGAATCCATTTATGTTGTGCACCAATGCATTGCCAAGCTGGGTCTCCCTCTGCATGGAGGTCCGAAAGGTATCTATAACATTGTAATTTTGAAGAAAGGACGTTTGGAATGCAACATATTCTTTCCTTTCCTCTATGTGTTTCCTAGCTCCTGCTAAATTTAATTGAGTTTACTTCTCGGAAAATCAGTATAAAATTGTTTTTAGAAACACTAAAGATTAAGTATGGGATAAGATTTCATTTATTATTTATTAACACTATTTTATGTTAATTCCCATTAAATAGAAGCCCCTGGTTAATCTAAATAAGCAGGGATAAAAAAAAAGGTACTCAGGGTCAGAATTTTCCAGTACTTGGGAAAGCAAAGGAAATTCCAAGGTTGTAGATTAGACTAGGACTGTGATGACGAACCGGTGGCACGCAGTGCCCTCTCTGACAGCACACGGGCCATCGCCCCAGTTCAGCTCTGCTGCACATGCGCATGCGCCTCCCACCAGCCAGGTGGTCTTCAGGTCTCTGCCGCACATGTGCGGGGGGTGGGGCTCATGCAAGGGGGGCACACGCACATGCATGGGGGTGGGGGCATGCATGTGCAGGGGGCGGGGTGCATGCACGGGATGGGTCGTGTGCGCATGCACGCCCCCCACACACATTGTATTTGGTTGGTTCGGGTGCACACATGCGCATTTGCACACGTGTGCTTTGGCCACTCAGTCTGGAAAAGATTAGCCATCACTAGACTAGAAAGTTGAAAGAAAAGACTTGAAAAGAATAATTGAAAACCACTGAATGGAACTGCATGGATGTTCCCATGAAGCCACCAGAATCCAAGACTAATTTGAGGGATACTTAAATTTATATTGTAGAAAGAGAGTTGTATTAGTCTATTATAGCCAAAAATAAAAAATCTGGTACCATGTTTTCCCATAAAATTTGCTAGTTGAAAATTGTTTCTTAATCAAAGAATCCTGTTGCAGATTCCCAAAATGCTATTCATAGGAGATATATTTTTGTGTGTAAAAAATATGGTCAGAGACAACAGAAGTTGGAAACAAGGATAAGTGAATAATAGAAAGTATAAACATTATATAATTAATAGCAATCATTCCAAAAATAGTGCCTGATAGTAAAAAGTTAATTTTCACTATGATAACTAGTGAAAATTAGTCATTAGAGATATTTAGTCATTTCAAATTTGTTGCTATCATTTCCAAATTGTTTATGCAACATAAACAATTATTTTGTGTGAACGTTGTTTGCAGTTTCTGTGCTGAATTGCCCTCAATTTCACCACTGCAAAATACCATACAATCTATCTACATGTAGTTTAGGTCAACCCTTAATGAACTGAGCTTCTAGCCCATAAAACCTTAAGCCTGAATAAATTTGCTGACCTTTTAAACGACTACAAGGCCCTTTATAGCTTTTGCTGCAACAGATTAAAGTGACTATTATTTGGAAATTACTAATATGAGCACTTCTTATTTAAATACACTTCCAGCAATTTATCTGGGGTGTCATCTTCTAATTATACATAAGCTGATGCATAACAACAGTGAAAATCTATGAATATTTATTCACAGCTCGGTCCCATTTGGAGTCCATGAGTCATTTTGGAAACTGTTCTATTTAGCTCCTCTGTATCAAAAATATGGTACAAGTAGTCCTCAACTTATGAGCACAATTGCACCCAAAATTTCCATTGCTAAGCAAGACAGTTGTTAAATGGGTTTTGCCCCATTTTGCGAACTTTAAGTGGATCACTGCATTTGTAAAGTTAATAACATGATGGATGAGTCAATCTGGCTTCCCCCTTGGCTTTTGCTAGGTAGAAGGTCGCACAAAGTGATCACATGACCCCAGGACACTGTAAACATCAAAAATACATGTCAGCTGCCAAGTGTCCAAATTTTGATCCCATGATCATGGGGATGCTGTAATGGTTGTGTGAAAAATGGTCATAAGTCGCTTTTTCAAGTGCTGTTATAACTTCAAATGGTCACTAAACGAATGGTTGTAAGTCAAGAACTGCTTGTATATAAGCAGTTGGAACTGATCAGAATACTTGGCAGGTGTTTTCATAATTTGTTACCCAAATAACCTGGATTTAAAAATTCAAACATTTTAAATTTCTTATGTATTTTGTACTACAAATATGCTTCTCTATTTATTTATTTTATTTTGCTAAATTGCACTGTTTTAAACTCATTCTGGCTTCTTAATATGAACTTGCATAAGCCTACTTAATCTGCCATTTCCATTTCACTATTTTGATACATTTGGGGTAGGGGCGGATAAAAAGTGGAAACAGATTTTTTTTAATGGACAAGACTTATGATTAGGTTTTACTGAGATTATTATTATTATTATTATTATTATTATTTATTAAATTTATATACCGCCCTTCTCCCGAGGGACTCAGGGCGGTGTACAGCCAGAATAAAAAACATAAATATAAACATTAAAAACAATCTAAAATACAATATAAATAAATTTGGCCCTAAAGTTAAATTTACAGACAAACAAATTAAAAACAGATTAGTCCCTAATTATTAGGAACTTTGTTTTTCTTTCCTTCTTTCACCTCTGATACTCCTTTAGAAAGACAGCCAAAAATCTGAAATTGCTTCTTCAAAGTGTGATTAATTTTTAATGTCTAAATATTATATCTAATATTTGCATTCAGAAATAAGTTTCCGCATTTAGAGCTGCACATACTGTAGTTAGGGAAACATAGTGTGTGACCTTCATTATCCAGTGTTTGTCAGGGTCACACTTAAAAAATAGCACCCAAAAAGCAGGCAGCACCTTTTATAGCTATGAAAACAAGTCCCATCATTTCATGAACTTGTTTTTTTTTAAAGTTAAATTAGATATATCTTTTCTTTGTGACATGGAAACTGTTTCAACAGTTCAAATGGCAAGTGTACCAGTATGCTATTTTCCAAGAGTAAAGTAGTTTTCACATCCTTATCCTAGTGCAGTTGTTTATTAGATTTATATCCTGCCTTTCTTTCATGGAATGGAAGCTGATGCAGATGGAGTTCTGGCTTATGCTTCCACCCAGGCGCTAATCAGACCCAGACCTGCTGTGTTTATTATGGGTCTCTTAATATTGCATGCCATGTTTACGATGTTCATCACAGCAGCCAGTGGGACTTAAACTAATGACAACCCATATTACCAATGCATAGTAATGTTTTAACATAGGAGGGGCTTATGTGACATATCCTAGTAACATATCACGGCAATATTAATCATTTAAGCCTCATTAAGTCCCCTCATTCTATGTGGTTTGAAGGCTTTGGCATTATTTAATATAGTTAAGCCAGACAATGTTCATTCAAGATTGGCACATATTCAAGATTTTGTCTTTGCAATAGAAAGCTAAAAAGTCAATACAAACTGATATATTTAATCCTTTAAAGATAGAAATAGAGGCATAGTTATAATCTATGCTGTTACATAGCACAGAGTAGCAGTTGAATCTACTGTCTGCTCTGCCTTAGCACCACTTCATTTCTATATTTTATAAAAATGGAGAAGGCCCCAACTTACTTTCAAGCTCTTGGAGCAGCTCCAGTTCATTCAGATGTTAGAAAGTGTTTATCAACGGAAGAGTTATTCATTATCCATTTTTGAAAGATGACATGGGAGAAAAAATTATACGTAGCACCCTCATTCAGACGGTTACCTGAGCAAATTGTATTCTTTGTTGGAAAAACAAGCATACATCTCCAAATCTGAATGTTAGGAAGGCCAAATAAGTGATCGTCCACGAAGAACTGTTTAATCCAGACAATTTTGCACACAGTCATATATGAGATCACTATACGTGGTGATAGAATTCATGAGTGCTGCTGCTCATCAATTACTATTGGGTCTGATAGCAAGTAAATTACTCAAACTAGTTACATATTACAAGAGATGGCACTGTTTGTCTCATCCTCACTGCTTTATATACAGTCACAGACAATGAGAGACCAATATATGAATCTTCAAGTGATCCTGTGATCCTTAATAAAGAAGCATTTGCAGTTCCACATGATTGTATTAGCAATAAATTATACCTATGCCATTACCCTCTCACCTTTTTATTATTCGTTATTCAAAGTTCCTTCAAATCCTGATGTAATTGAACTGTAATCTCTTCCTATGTTAAATCGTACCTCTTAGGGAAGCAAATTGTCAGTTTAGACTGATGCTGATTTTGCATTCTTAATAAATTAGTATTTTTCTAAGCAATGCATAACATCTAAATGAGGCTCTAAACAAACTTTAGAACACAAAAACAAAAACTTTAAGCAGATGCTATTGGGAAATTACCCACAAGTCATGAAGGCTTCTATTGCCTATATTGGAGGTGTACTCCGACATCAGAACTAACCACTCACTCCCCCTTTTCTATTATGTAAACTAGTAACCATGACTGATGTTAGAGAAATAAAACACACAAACTGTTTCACTGGTTGCATGAAATTCTGTCAATTCTTTTCTCTAGTTCATTCAAGATTGTAAAAAAAAAAAAAAAAGGTAAGCAAATTTCTTTCTACCACTATCTCTTAAGTTAGGTGTCATCGAATCCATCCCGTTGCTTACTGGCTTCATAGGCAAATGCTTACTATTTTGACTAGTTTTAGCAATAGCTCATAGCTCTTTCTAGAATATTCCAAACATTTATTTGACCCTGTTAATCCACGTCCTCCCCATTGTCTTTTTCTTAACAATTCAACTTCACATATGTAATCACAATTTTGGAACCAACACTTTCATAAGGATTTTTTAGATTTTTAAAATTAAAAACAAGTAAATAAATGGAAAACTGAAAGACTGCAAAGACTCAGATGCCCATATAATTATTATACCCAAGGATGGGTACAAAATATTTATAACATTTCATAAGGCTGCATGTGGGCACATATGCATGGGGCCCCAAGGTAGTCTAAAAGAAATATTATGGAGGGCTACATTTCCTTAACTTGAAAATGTGACCATCTGCCTAGAAGTAGCCTGAAATGCTTCTGGAAATAAATGAAATAGCTGTTATGCCCCAAATATTAAATTGGTTGTAGGGAAGCAACCACAATCCAGTTTGATTTCTGGCATACTTTATGTCTAGGCATGTCTGCTATGGCACAAATTTCTGGAATGTGCAAGTCTTACTTGTCAACTCTTGGCATTTATCAGAGGTACCATTTTTGCAATGGAAAAAAAAGATTACTCTTTTTTTCAGAGGCAAACTGCTTCAGCCTCCTCACAATTCCAAATACAGTTTTAAAGTACAGCAACTGCAATTGTCAGCAGTTTTTGGCTTTGATTTGTACAGAATTGTATACAAAAATGGTTACTATTTCTCTATACCGAGTGTTTTCAAAACTTGCTATCAAATTTCTTTCTTCAGATATATCAATTAATATGAAGATAAAAACACTGTATTTGTGCCAGTAAGGATTGCTTTGGAATTCTGACTGCACTCTATCCGCTATAATGCTGTATATTCATTCACGATATCTTTTTTGCAGCTGCTTTGTACTTCATCACTCTAAATCACTCTCAGCAAACCCACAATTCATCCTAATTCCAGATAACTTATAAACTAGCCAAGGAAGAACTTGTTCCAATTTGGGAGGAACCAAACATCTGATCTGTCTCAACTAAGAACTTTATTCAAACTTTTTGTTTGTCAATTTCAATCAAATACTTCATGATTACTGAGCTTAGTGACACACTTTTTTCAAGAGCTTTTTTAAGAGTCCGAGGATTAAATAATTGTTTGCTTTCATTTACCTGTTGACACTCTAGTCTAAAGGCATAGTGAGACAAGAATTACCACTGCAGGTTGCATTTTAGTTCAGCACCTCAGTAGCACTAAGTGCTTTTATCGTTTTCAATAATCCTTTCCACAATTGAAAGAGACAATAGGTTAAATTGTTTGCAATTTCCTGAATGTTCCACCTCCTTTCTAAAGACGTTAACTGTCTATTTCCACTGTCTCAATTAAAAAAAAAATCTTAGGGCCAAATTTTTATTCAAAAATCAAATTTATATTTGACCTGTTTGAGAACTTTCAGGGAAATGTTGCACAGATCTACTCATTTGTTTATTTTTAGTCTTGTTTTTATTTGATTTCATTCTTCAGATACTTTACCTAAGAGAGCAACAATAGAATATACTTTATACCAGATCAAACTTTTTGATCATAAGTACTCAGTACTTATTCTAACGTATAGTAGTTCTTTTACTCCTCTACTGGAGATGCTTGAAACTGAGATTCAAAACAAGTCCTCAACTTGCAGCCATTTGTTAGAAGTTTCAACAGCGCAACTTATGAGCAGTTTTCACACTTAGGATTGTTGCAGCATCCTTATGGTCACATGATCAAAATTCAGGCACTTAGCAACTGGCATGTATTTATGACAGTTGCATTATCCTACAGTCATTTGATCATCATTTGTAACCTTCCTAGCTGGCTTCCGACAAGCGAAGTCAATGGGGGAAGCCAGATTCACTTAACGATTGCATGATTCACTTAACAACTGTAATAATTTTCTTAATAACAAAAAAAGTCATAAAACAGGACAAAGCTCACTTAACTGCCTTGCTTACCCATGGAAATTTTGGGTTCAATTGTGGTTGTTAAGTCAAGAACTACCTACTAAGAGACTAGAGACTATTAAGTCGAAACTTTTGTGATTTAGATTTTTAAAAGAGAACAATGCTCGATTTGGACTTTATATTACAATATTAGTCCTTATAGCTTTGAAAAGTGAAGAAACAGCTTTCTTTAGGGGAAGATTTTGATTATAAAAAAGGTTAGCTGGTGTTCTGCAGATTTTGTAATGTATATAGGGGATGAATTTCAAATAAATCAGCACTGGCTTCAGTATGTATTTTGAGAAGGACAGCATGAAAGTGTATATCTGAGCTGTCAGCTATATAAAATATAAAGAGGTTTCAGGATATATGGGATGAGGCATACACAAAAGTGCTTCAGAAGGTCTTATGGTTCAAACTTCATACAAATTCCCACTTCTGCTGCAATGGTTTTAAATATTATCTCCTCTGGCAAACCTATTATTGGCTTTTACATGCTTTCTTAGAATTAGGATTGCCCAGCATGAAGAAGTATACAGGTTAAATGGCAATGAGACATTGATTAATGCAGTAATCCATACTTCATTATTCTTTTTAATAATAGGATAAAAACCAGAAGAGTACGGAGTAAAGACCAGAACGTCCCTTTCTTTTCCCATACCAGGAGATGCACTGAATAACTGACTGAAGTAGAGAATATCATTAAAATGCTCTATACTTTCATAGAACAAACAATGACTCCAGTCTGGCTCATATTAAAGGAATGCATTATATCAGTGAGACAAGTCCTCAAACCTTTCAAAATTTAGCACATTTTCAAAAATGATTTTCTCCAAATTCTTTTAAACTGTTTAAACATAAAAATGTTATATCTATTTTATATAGGACAATGGAGCAGTGAACCATATCCTACACGCACAGAAAATGAAATTCTACAGTGTAATGTAGTACAGCCTCTAGAAACTGCTCAAAATCTGCAGAAATGAATAAAATAAAAACTGCTTATAATGTTGAAAACAATGTATGAGGTAGTGCTATAGTCTGAGAATGAATAAGAAAGAAAAGCTAAAATTGCCAGCTCAACTGCTTCTTTGAAATGGAAGGCTTGTGCTGTTGCTGGTTCTCTTTACAATATTAATAAAAAAGAACCTTTCGGTTTGCTGAAAAGTATTCTGGATACAAAATATACAGTAAATCTAATTGTTCTTTAGTAGGATGTTTTCTCATATAATACCAAAGAAATGTTTATATAATGCCTATATAAAGAACATATTTTTTTAAGTAAAAAAGGTAACCTTATGTAGCGTTTTTGGTCATGTAATGTTGATGGTGTCTCAAGTAATTTATCCAGAAGAAGTTTTCTTAATGCTTCAACTCGTGTTTCAACTTCAGCATAATCTACAATTTAAAACACAGCACCATAATCAACCCTAGAATAAATGCTATTAATTACCAAAGTATAAAATTATTTTTATAACCTTTATAATTCAAATGAACAAACTATAAGAAATTATTCCAGTATCACTATTATATCATTGTCTTGTATTTGAATTTGTTGGCTCTCAAGTCTTCCTAAATTTCTCTGATCTTTTAGTCAGAAAATTTTAATTTATAGTATAATTCAATTCATTTCAATGTCCATGTAACTATTAATTGATCAATCTGGAAATACATACTGTACTTTCAGAATAACAAGAGCCCTTTGTCTGTTTTGAGACTAAGAAGTTTCAGTTTTAACTTTATCCCAAGCAAATATGCATTAAACTATTTTATAAACTGCAAACTGCAATTTTTGAACTCATTAAAAATACATCCACAAAGTCAATCTGCTTTATGAAACAACCTGAAAATTACCAGCTTCAAGTCTTGTTATGCACAGTACAAAATATTTCCAAGGCAGAAGCGTGAAATATTTAAGAAAGTATTTCAAATGCTACAAATACTATATAAGCAGAAGATAAAACTACTCAGCAAAGATAGGAATTCTGAGTTTGCTCTCATATTATTAATCTTCCCTACTAAAATTAAAATCAAGTTTAACAAAATGCCAAACTCACATTTTTTGAAGACTTGAACTTCAGTCTTTCCAAATAGTGACTTTGCTTTTTCATAGTCATTAATGACAACATCATAATCTCCCTTGAAAACATAAAAAACAAGTTTTAAGAAATCTGTACTGGAAATTTGGGGCAAAACACTTTAACTTGCATTTTGTAATGTTAGTACCTTTTGAATGTTTCTTTCAATATTTAATGGAAGATTGAAAAGAAATTTGAAGCGCTGTAAAACATTTAAGGCATTTCTTGTTGAATCAGCCTTGTCTTTGCGACCCAAAACTTCTTGGAACAATGTATCTGCGGTATTACTCGCCCCTTTTAAGAAAAGGAGACAAAGAAGTAGATAAACTGCAGCTCTTGCTAAATTTAATCAAAAATTTGTCAAGCTTTTAATACAAATTAAACATACATCAACAATGGTAAGTGTTTATATTAGAAATGTTTTGGTTTATAAATATTCTGAAACAATATTTACTACTCGTTGCTTAGATTTTTTGCGCGATAGAAACCAAAGTGCATTTAAAACAACTTCCATTCCTGCAGCAAATGCTTGAAATTCATTGCATAACTTTAGAGTTTCCTTTGGTTACAAAACTGAATTATATGGTTCTGGCTATGTCTTTGATCATTTGATCATTACTAATATTCTCCTTTTGTAACAGAACACAATGAAATAAGCATGAATTTAATTTTATTGATACAAACAGTGTAACTTAGAATTCACTGAGTACTTAAAAGTACCAATATTGTGACTTTTGAGCAAAATATGTCTGAAAGAGACTTTTTATTTCTTTTCACCGAAGAACTCCATTAGGACGTTTCATTAAAATAACGATTTAAACCATTAGTCACATCACAAATTCTGACACTATTCTGTATCAAATTCCATGATTTTGAGTAACATTGTATGTTTTCAAGCAGGAATGTGAGAATGATTCCAAGGACTGAGAAATTCTGCATTAAGCTATTCAAATAAAATATTCAAACATTTACTTGTTACATTTAAGAGCATTTAGTCTTTAAAATTGGATGGGCATGTTTCAGAGTTAAACCCTACCAAAAAAAGTCCTTGCTTTTCCTTCTCATAATAAAGATGTGTCAAATATGTTAATTTTCCCCCAACTCGTGACTTATCTTTAATTTACCAGGAAAAAAGTGAACGTTTCTATCCCTTTTGATGGCTGCCTGTAAAACTTTCTACATTATCTGGTCTAGTGACTATAATTTAAGCAAAGATGAAAAAATTACATCAGTCTCACTGGGTGGCTTGCATGCCATTTTCTCTCGTCAACACTGTGGGTGGCCGGCTCATGTTAAAAGTAGCCTTTGTAAAATAATTGTTATATCTAAATAGCGTTTAAACACTGTTGATGTTTCAAGACCCTAATGCAAGAAACTTTGTTTTGTCAAGAGAATTGGTCCTACTAGATTTTATTTAGTAGGGAGAGGGAGACAAAATTACCTGACATTCAAACATGATATTGCTAATCATTTTATTTTTAATGTCTTATGATTTAAAAAGATTAGCAAACATGAATAGTTGAAGGAAAACAGCACTCCAATTAGGAAATAGTAAAATAATTGAAATGCTCAAGAAATGCTTTTAAAAAGGTATTTAACAAAAAACAGTAATTTCATGGCATTATTTGTCTACTCTTTCAAATTTGATATATTTTGGTTATTTAATTTTAAAAATTTTAAACCATGAATTATCATACTTGGGAAACTTCAAGAGCATTAGGATAATTTTTATTTTTTTCCCAACTGTTTCAAAGGCTAAAAGCTACATAGAACTTGCTTTTAAAAAGAACATCTGCAAAAACCCTTCTAATAATAATATAAAGTACCCATTCCAGTAAAAAGGACCAGGAACAAGGAAAAAAAATATTCTATCAGATTTACTGAAAATAAAAATGAGGTTCACGAAGAAAAAATAGTCTATAAAAATTCACTTTCCTAAGGCACCATATTCCCAGTGTATTTAACTCTTTTTCAAAATGTTTTGGGTAAAAATTACTGTTGCTTTCAGATAATATAAAGCTTCTAATTTTTATTAACATACACACACACACACACACACATATAAATACACATACACACATGCATGCACGCACACACACACACACACACACACTTTTTTCAAAAGGACTAGTATAATATCAGTTCAGTTAATTTTATACTAGCAATTTCACCTCATCTTTATAGAATTTTCAAAATTATTACTTTTATTCTTCTATAAAAATTTTAAAAATGCATATTATTGTAGTTATTAAAAAGTATGTTCCTTTCCACCCAAGCACCTAAATATTGAGATAAATTACTTCAGAATATACAAACACACATACATTTTGTATGACTGAGATGAAGTAATTCTATTTATAAGCTGTAAATAATACATATAATGACACAAAAAGTAGGATTATGGATAAAAAATATTCCCACCTCTCTCTCTTGCTCTCTCCCTTTCACAGACTATGTTCATATTCTAAAATTGTGAATAACACTTTAAGGGAAAGAATCCTCAGATCAGGATACAAACAGAACAAAGGAAAATAGCTTCTCTAGGATTTTCTCTCCACAAAAAGTTAACAAAATAATCTGAATATGCACACAATGTGCATTTTCTTGCACTGAAATCTCTTTCGGTAAAAAAAAGTGTATGTTTATGTTTATGGAGGGGGGGGAGAGAG
>JANHZT010004345.1:35509-45755 GCA_032468215.1 Stegonotus admiraltiensis | reverse complement strand
ACGGATTGGCTAGAATCTACATAAGTTTTCATGCTTGCCATGGATTGGCTAGAATCTGCATAAAGTTTCATGCTCACTGCTGACTGGCTGTCTGGACTGTGGGAGATTTAACCTGCTGTAATTGGCCAGCTGGTCTGCCTGGAGCTCCTTAAAAAGGTGAGCTCCGGCATACCAGCCGGCAGAGCACAGTCACATTTTGCTGGAAATAAGAAATGCTGAATTCACTAATGCCTCTTACCTGTTGTTTTGCGCCAATCTAACATTAGCAGCCTTTCTTCTTGTTGTTTAACATTGAAGAAATGGCTTAGCAAGCTGTGACTAAAGAGAGCCTCTTTAAACTGTGTAAAGATTGATCACTTAAAGGTGATTAAGAAATGAAAGGCCCAACTTATTGTCCATTTGAAAAGTAAATTTCAAAATGGCTGCTTCTTCAACAATGAACAGATTTCAGCTGCATTCATCATGCAGTTGCATTGAAACTCAGCTCCTGAAGTTACTTGCAGACCTCAGCTGTATCAGAGAATCTTGAGAGGTAATTCTAAGAGTTTCCCTCGCCCAGGAGAGTCATATAAACTGAAGGAATGCCAGTTCCTTTCATTAGTAGCTGAAGAGCTACAACTCAGGAAAAAACCCTTCAGGGATCTCTCCCTGTTCCAGTTAGCCATCTTCACCGGACATCTGTGATAGTTTGAAGACTAGATTTAGTCTATGCAAACAATTTTTTCTGGAAGCATGATAAATATCTCCAAATACTATTTTTAGTCATAAAATAAATAATAAAGGAAAGATGCATTCATTCATATTCCAGCCATATAAAACATTGGATATATCATATAATCATCATTCTTTCTCCTAAGTCATCTTTAATGTTTGCTGAGAGGTAGTGACCCATAATATAGTTAGGTAATTTAATGATTAACTTCAATAACAGAAAATGTTTATCAAAGAAATGGGTTAGGTGTATTCTTCTTGGTAGGTTCATGATGGTTATCATTGAAATTTTAACAATACCAAAATGACCATACAGAATAAAGGAAGGCATTTTTATTAATGTCTAAAGGGAAATTATGCACAGAGAAAAAGGCATAACTATTATCAAAGAGCATTTTCAAAGCAGTATTCCATTATTTGAGGAGCTGTCACAAAGACCAGAGAGTTAACTTATTTTCCAATCACCAGAAGACAAGACAAGAAACAATGGATGGAAACAAATCAAGGAGAGAAGCAACTTGGAATTAAGCAGAAACTTCCTATCAGTGAGAGCAATTAACCAGTGTATTAGCTTGCATTCAGATGTTATAGGTGCTTCATCACTGGAGGTTCTTAAGAACAGACTGGACAGCCACCTGTTTGAAATGGTATAGAACAGTGATGGTGAACCTTTTCGGCACTGAGTGTCTGACCGCAACCTGAAAGAGGAGCTGGCCAGGTTGCACGCACGCCCCCAAAAACAAACTTCCAGTTTCAGCTACTGAACTTCCGGTTTCAGCCAGCTACTCTTCTGGGTTTCTGGCATGCATGCATATGCAATGATCAGCTGGCCAGCATGTATGCTCACACAGGAAAATGGAAGACCAGCTCTTTCAGTTTCTGGCACTGCCATATGCAAAAAGGCCAGCTGATTATTGTGTGCATATGTATGCCAGAAACCTGGAAGAGGAACGGGCGACGCCACATGTACCAGGCGACATGGCTCCACATGCCACTTTGGGCACGCGTGCCATAGGTTCACCATCACGGGTATAGAGTCTCCTACTTGACCAAGGGGTTGAACTAGAAGACCTCCAAGGTCCTTTCCAGCTCTATTCTGCTTGATTGATTTGTCTTATGTAGGAAGATTCCACACTGAAAATGGAAATGATTGTACAGTAATATCCACAGAAACTAATATGATTTAATTCTATATTTCACCTATCTTCAGTGTTTGATATCTGGATTATTTTCAGCTTCTCTTATTATATTCACACCTTGTCAATAAATCCGATTCAATTTTTCTTCACTTTTTTCTTTGTTGTCTCTAAACTCCTAATTTGTGCCATTAATATTACATTAATTTACGCATCAACCATCCTAACTTCCTAATTTTCTCACTTTAAAACTATTTTGTTTTGTTTTATTTGTTTCATTTTTATCCTGTCTATATTATTTTATAAGTAACTCAAGGCAGCAAACATACATAATACTCTTTCCTCCCTTTTTCCCCACAATAATAATTCTGTGGGTTGGGTTGGGCTGAAAGGTAGTGACTGGCACAAGGTCACTCAGCTGGCTTTCATTAATGGAGTGATGAATTTTAATGCTATGTTTTGGTGTTTCCTCATTTTGTGCATGTTTTTTCTCTCCCTTCCCCCTATACCCAATCTTTGACTTCCAACATTTGTTCCATATGACAGCTTGATTTCATTATCTATCTTTTCTTGGGTCTCTTGTCCTTGATAGTCTTCTGATTAAGATCAGAAGCCGACTGGCAGAAATTTACTTATGGTTTTAATTGGTGGAATAGCATTATTTATGTACTAAGCACATAGTAAATTATAAATTGTAACCATGGCATATTCTTTACTCTGCTTATACCATTTATCCATCTGCTTATGTGTTCTTGAAGTTTTATTGTAATATAATAACAGGAACTATATTAAGCAGTTTGTTTGCAGAGTTATAATGCCAGAAGGCAATAGACGATAAGTGTGATAAATTTGTCATATCTTAAGATGTTAGATTCATGTTAGATTCATATTATATAAAACAGCTAGAAATGTGCATTTTCAGGGATGTAGTACTTTATATGTTAGATTATTAATAGCATCCTAGTTCACATGCTGAACAAACTGACAGAGCATTTAGACAAAGGCTGTAGCATGCAGTTGAAGGAAAAGTCATACAACAAATGACAGAATGGCTCTAGGAAGTGTGTGCATGTTAATTGGACAACAATGCTGTGTGTATATTCTGGACAAATCAGATGAATTCCAAGACCAAGCTGAACACATAGCAAAGATAGCTGCAATCCCCCCCACCCCCGAAAGAATAGGAAGGTTGATGGCATTGGCTGACAGGATAGCTGCCTGATTTCAACTGGTTAAGAACCCTAATGATTAAGGTGGCCAATTGTCCTCCTTTAGGGAGGACAGTCCTTTTTTTGTAAGTTCTATCCTCTCTCGAAAAGTATCCTCCTACATGTCCTCCTTTTCAATATTTGAAGGCTAATCTGTAAATCTCCATATTCGATCGATGCTGATCCGATCCATTGCGTGTTATGTGATATATCTGTATTTGACATGACGATTCGTCAAGGCTTGGTATAGTGCGGAAGACACGATTATGAGATGCATGCGCTTCGCATAGAAGAATTGTTTTGAGAGAGTGTGCCATGTGCAAGAGTGTGCAGCACACAAGAGTGAACAATGCACAAGAGTGCACAGCGCACAAGAGTGTGCAGCACACAAGAGAGTGCAGCATGCAAGAGTGTGCCATACGCAAGAGTGTGCCGTGCACAAGAGTGCGTTGCGTACAAGAGTGCGCCGCATACAAGAGGCTTTGTTTACTTCTTACCGAAACATGACACAGCACACACACACGTGTCCTCCTTCTCATTGTAAAAACATTGGTCACCTTACTAATGATAGCTAGCTATGCATTGATCTTTCTGGATGCGCAAAAAGCCTTTGATAACATGAGCTGGCAGTTTATGACACTACAACTGAAAAGCATGGACTTTGGTGAAAATATTGTAAATATGATCCAAGCAATATACACCAATCAAGTGGCAAAAGTGATAGTAAATGGAGAAATAACAGAAAATTTTAACATAAGCAAGGGCACAAGACAAGGATGTCCACTATCCGCTCTCTTATTCATACTAACCCTGGAAGTCCTGCATAGACAGATCAGACAAGACCCAGAAATAATCAGTTTGAAGAGTAAAAAAAAGAACACTATAAAGTGCAAGCATTCATGGACAATTTAGTATTTATTCTGGAGGAATAAATCCTCTAAGAAATGGGACCCAAATTAATAAAGAAAATAGAGGAGTTCGGGGCAGTGGCAGGATTCAAAATAAACAAGAAAAAGACCAAGAATCTTACAAATAAACAGAAAAATGAATTGACAGAAAAGATGGACATGCAGATAACTAAAAAAGTTAAATACTTGAGAATTTGGTTAACAACAAGATGTACACCCATTAAAGAAGACAACTATAACAAATTAATACAGCAAATAAAGACAGACTTGGACAAATGGAAAAAATTACAGCTGTTGTTTGTCGGAAGGATAGCCACAACAAAAATGAATATTTTGCCAAAATTGCTATTTTTATTTCAACTAATCCCGATAAAATTAGAAAAAAGGTTTTTTGAGGACTTAAATAAATTGATGTCAAAGTTCGGCTGGCAAGGCAAAAAACCAAGAATCAAATTGAAAATGCTACACGATACTAAAAATAAGGGAGGGTTTGGGCTACTGGACTGGGAGCTGTATTACCAGGCTTCAGTGCTCACATGGATGAAGGAGTGAATAAATCTGAAGAACAAAAGAATATTGATGTCAGAAGGGCATGACTTACAATTGGGATGGCATGCATTTGTACAGCATGGGAAAAGTAAACTACATAAATATTTCCAAAGGCATTATATCAGGAATGGTCTGTTGTTGGTATGGGAAAAAAATCAAACAGAATCACTATATGAAAATACCAGTCTGGTGATCCACGATGGAAGCGCTAATATATCCTAATGTTTTAAAACTGGACTTAAAATTGTAAGGTACAAAGATATACTAAATGAGCAAGGGGACTTAAAATCAAAACAGGAACTAAAAAATTCAAGGAATTGACTTGAACTGGTTGGCCATATATCCAAATACAAATGAGACATAAGAAAGATGCAGAAAGATATGGATTCTATAAGGAACCCCAAGAATTGGACCAGATATTGCTAGGGACAGATGATAGATTAATAAAGAAAATTTATGATTCCTTGTTGAACTTTAAAATGGAAAAAGAATATGTAAAAGAAACCATGATAGTACGGGCAACATTTTTGGGTATACCATAGAATTAGAAAATTGGCAAAAATTGTGGGAAAGAAATTACAAATTAACCATGTCAATAGCATACAAAGAAAACCTGTACAAAATGTTCTATAGATGGCACTTGCCACTAGCAAGAATGGCAAAAATGTTCCAAAATACACCACCAGAGTGCTGGAAATGTAAACAGGTACTGGGATCCTATTACCATATGTGGTGGACCTGTCCAACGGCAAAACAATATTGGTCAAAGATAAAAAGAAGGTTAGATGAGATGGCAGCACAACTTATAGATCTAAAACCAGAACTGTTCTTACTAGGTATACTACTGGGGAAATATAACAAAAGAAGTACATACTTAATGTTACATGTAATAATAGCAATGAGAATAACATATGCACAAAATTGGAAAAATGAAACTATACTGATAGATGAAAAGGTAATAAAGAAAATATTAGAATACGCCGAAATGGACAGGTTAATGATGGAATTTAAGGATAAAGAGGAAACAGAGAATTACTTAACATGGACTTATTGTACAAATGGTTAGATAACAGGTGCAGAGATTAGTAACTTAATAACGAAAGAAGATTAACAAAATAGAAATAAATACGTGTGTGTGTGTGTGTGTGTGTGTATAAAAGCATATATACTATAAGTATAGTATACTTATATATAGATAATCGACTATAGATTAAAGTGTATAGAGTGGCAAGTGTATAGAGTGTTATGGTATAACTGAGAATAGCGGTTATAACTAGGACATACAAGACTATGTATATTTAAAAGTGATTACATTGTATAATTATAAGAACAATGGTTATCAGGATGTATAATACCATGTATACTTAAAAGAGACTTGATACAAACAGTACACTGTTGTTACAGAAATGGAAACGAGATGTGTAATAAAGGAAAATGTATAATAAAAATATTTTTTTTTAAAAAAGAACCCTAATTATGACAGTGGCAGATATAGTCATTGTTCTCTTAATCACCTGTTGTGGATTACAATGCCTTCAACTTTGTCTTTCCACCTGTAAGCAAATGGTAAGTATCTCTCCATATATGGATATTGGTGTTAGGTGAATCTTGCAAAATTAAATCATTTTCTGATTCAAAGAGGGGAAATAATGGACTGTCTGTTAAAATGAAGCACGGTTATGGCATGCACTTGAAAGAAAACTGGGATGCCTGCAATTGTGGAGTCTGTCTGGCAAGAACAAAGAATGTTTATTCACAGAGAATATGCATGTGTAACCCTTGAATCAATTCTAGATGGTTAGAGTAATAAATAGGTGATAACAGTAACAAAGAGTTAGACATCTTGCGTACCTCAGCTAGAAGGTAGGAATAGTGATGGCCTGGAACAAATAAAATGTGTATTAAATAACTCCTGGAGCATTCATTAGCCCAGGTTTAGGAATAGGGACAACTAGAGGCCGATAGGATAATTGTTAGATCATGACTAAAACGTTTATTAGATTATTTGTTTTATACACCCAGAATACTGCATCCAGTTTTGGTCACCACACTATAAAAAAAGACGTTGAGACTCTAGAAAAAGTGCAGAGAACAGCAACCAAGATAATTAGAGGACTGGAGGCTAAAACATATGATGAACCAGTTGCAAGTACTTGGCATGGCTGGTCTAGTGAAGAGAAAGACTGGGGAGACATGATAGCAGTGTTCCAATATTTGAGGGGCTGTCACAGAGAAGAGGGGATCAAGCTATTTTCTAAAGCACCTGAAGGCCAGACAAGGAATAATGGATGGAAACTGATCAAGGAAAGATTAACCTAGAAATAAGGAGAAATTTTCTGACAGTGAGAACAATCAACCAGTGGAACAGCTTGCCTTCAGAAGTTGTGGGAGCTTCATCACTAAAAGTTTTCAAGAAGAAAACTTGCCATTTGTCAGAAATGGTGTAGGGTCTCCTGTCTGGGTGGTGGGGTTGAGTGAAGACTCAACTTATTTTGTATCCCTAAAAGAATTTCTAGAATCATGCAAGTGTGATGGGCAATATAGAAATTCGATAAAATAAATTAAATACATTAATAAATATAAATATCTATTTTGATTTTCTACTATTCCTTATGGAGAAGCATTCAAAATCTTCCTACCTGTATGCTACTTCTGAATGTAACGTAATCAAATGTTCAAAACTGGCCTTTTGGTTCTGAGCCTAGAAATCCAACATCTATTATTGTACGATAGCGTGTGGATCAATGCATCACATCTGTAGTGAATAACTGTTGTGGTTTCCTCTGATTTCTCTAAATCAGAGGCTGGGGAGGTAGAACAGATAATCAGTATGAATACCCAGCAAACATTTAGATACTTACTGCCACTCCAGGAGATAATGAGTCTGAACAGGTGAGAACCAATTCAGGTACTTATTCTGGCAGGGTGCTGAATCCAAGAAAACAACGAAAGCCATAAAGGGCTAAGCAAAGGCAATCAGCATGACTCCTTGACAAGAGAGGACAGCAATGCCCTAATCAAGCCATGGCAGCACTGAGAGGATTGGGGGCAATATAAGAGCAGCCACTAGAAGCTTGTCCTTTACTCCCTCTCTTGAAAACCTGACCTGGGTACACTTCTCTTACTCCTTGCCCTATACTCAGACATTTGGGGCAAGTCATATAATTTTCTCTTATCAAAACTTTAGATTGTCACAGAAAACACATATCTACCTTTCTCTTGTGGATTTCATTTCAAGGCAAGCTATAAGTTCAAGAAAAGCTTTCAACTGTATATTTGTAGTCCTTTTTTTTTTGTTTTGTTTTGCATGGAACAAGATAATAAAATTGGTAGGTGTCATGTTTTTGTGGCGTGAATACAATAAAATCCATATTTTCACATTGTCCAATCTCAATGCTAAACAAGCAAACAAACAAACAAACAAACAAACAAACTGATTAACTAACTAACTGTATTTCCAATTCCATATTAAACTTGTTAAATGCACTCTGAAATATGCATCGGCTATGGATACACAAAACGATTAATAACAGTAATAATGGCATAATTTAGAAAAGATACTTTTAATTTCTCTTTAGGTCCAAAGGAAGCAATTAGTACTTTTTTTATCATTATCCTTGGTAGGAAGCACAATTGTCTATTTAAGCACTTTTTTTGGCAGCAGATTGTATGAATTCTCATTTTCAGCTCTTTGCAATCAATGAAACATATGCTTTGGAAGACAAATGCTGCACAAAACAGCAATTTCCCACCAATTGATAGACACAGATTTATTTAGATCTATTTAATTTATTTAATTATAGATTATCTTAATTTATTAATATTATCACTATGATTTTCAAGCATGTTTAATTATGTCTTTCTAATCTTATAGAGCATGAACATAATTTTGATATGTTCCTTGTTTCTTTTTTTTTCATACGTAGAAAACTAATCTCCACTAGATCAGGACTTTGGTTTATTTAACTCAGCATTGATGAGCAACAGATGAGCTGTGGTGGTGCAATGGTTAGAATGTAGTATTGCAGGCAAACTCTGTCCACTGCCAGGAGTTCAATCCTCACCACTCAAGATTGATTCAGCCTTCCATCCTTCCGAGGTTGGTAAAATGACGACCCAGATTATTGGGGGCAATATGCTGACTCTCTAAGAGAGTGCTGTAAAGCACTATGAAACAGTATAAAAGTCTAAGTAATATTGCTATTGCTATTTTCAAGTTTCAGATAGAGGCTTTTTCAGTTAGAGATATTAATCTTTCAGATATGAAACTGGAACTAATGATAGATATTGGATAATCTTCCTGTACATATTCTTGTAAACTAGGAATGAATTATATGCCAAATGATATATAGAAAAAGTCCATATCCCTTATTTTCTAGAGTTCAAAGTTAATTCAAAAATTTTGAGAATGCTAAGACAGTCTTCCCTTGGTATATATAATCTCCCAGTTATCATTCTCTCCTTTCTGTTCTGTGTTACAAGCTCATAAAACATTCCAATTCTTGATGCAATATTCAGCGTGCCCTATGGAAACATACACCAAATTAAAAAGCATGCATGAAATATTAAAAAAAAGGAAGATGGGCAGATGCCAAAGCACCTTTGAAATGACTTTGGACTTAATCATGTTGTTGAGAAACAAGGCCATTACTTTTGTGATGATGAAGACAAGGATAGGGAAAGCTGTCATCAGAATGATAAAGATGAATGTGTCTTTGATATGGCAGATGGTAAAGAGGATGATTGATAAGTGGAGATGAAATTATAATTGAGCTACCACAAAATATTTCAGACTGGCAGCTCAATCTGAGTATGGAAGCCAAACAGCTTTATTGAAAGTCAAAAGGCTTTATTTCATAAAATTTTAACTTTTGTAGTTTAGAATAAAGAGGCATGAATATTGGTAGAAAATATGATTTAAACAACTACAGACTTAAATAAGAAAAAAATAACAGCTAGCTACATAACTTTTTCAATGAGAATTATGATTGAATTTGCACATGCCACTAAACTGGGATTTGTTTAATAAATAACTGGTTAGAGTTTTATAGTCAAGATTTAGTAGCCTTTTATTTATGGAGATTTTTGAATTCCGATAGAGCATATTGAATCTGCTTGTTCTATGTTATTCAAGAAAATAAATCCTTCCTTAATTGCTTCAATTCATTCTGGCTTCACTCTTCATCTGAATCTGAATCAAAGCATAGTTGTGTGAGAAATCAGCTATCATTTAGATTCTAAAATGATTTTTTTGGGGGGGGCACAGTTTTTTGAGGGACTACTAAGTTCAAACATATTTCTCTTAATTTGGATATAGATGAGGCAGTACCTTAGGACCCAATGACAAGCCCAACTCAATCCTGAAAAAACAGAATCACACTGACAGGCTTAGCCAGGCCCCATGTTCAAGAGAACATCCAGATCTTTAAATACTTATGAAATGCAAACAGACTCAGACTGTACTGTTTAATATAGTGTTTAATAGATGGGGTCCACAACATACCTATCATAAAGTACCACAGAATGGATCAGTGATGGGCAGTCCTGCAAGCAGCTTAGCCTATGTATGTATGTATGTATGTATGTATGTATGTATGTATGTATGTATGTATTTATTTGACTTATAGACCGCCATTCTCCAATAGCACTCATGGCGTTGAAATAAAATTACAATCAGAAGGATAAAATAAATCGCTTTGGATCGAATAAAACCCCAAATAATACATTTCAATTA
>JANHZT010004344.1:19995-31237 GCA_032468215.1 Stegonotus admiraltiensis | reverse complement strand
AGAATTCCTCAGCCACCATGCTTTAAGACAGGAGGACTTCAACTCCCAGAATTCCCCAGCCAGTTTGCTTTAAGATGAGTGGACTTCAACTCCCAGAATTCCTCAGCCACCATGCTTTAAGACAGGAGGACTTCAACTCCCAGAATTCCCTAGCCAGTTTGCTTTAAGATGGGTGGACTTCAACTCCCAGAATTCCTCAGCCAGCCATTTACTCTCCCCAGGAACCAATCTGACCCCGTTCACTCTCTCTTTCTCACCTGGAATGTGGTTGCCGTCGTATTTGATGTCCATCTCATGCAGCCCCTTTTCTGTGGGGGCATATTTCACTGTCACCGTCCCATTCTTATTGTCCGTGATGTGTGGACGTGCCATCTTGCCTGAAGGCATCCTGACCTCCCCTGCAGAGCAGGAAGAAAACAGGCGGATGAGACCCCCAAACCATGGTGACTTCCACCCCTGAGAATGGGACTAGCCAGGCGTGGGAAACCTCCCCAAACTACAACTCCCAGCATCCCAGTCAGGCCAACAGTGAGGGATCCTGGGAGTTGTAGTTCCATAACATTTCCCACTTCTGGACTGAGAATGGAACTAGCCAGGTGTGGGGAAACCTCCCCAAACTAGAACTCCCAGCATCCCAGTCTGGACAACAGTGAGAGATCCTGGGAATTGTAGTTCGGTAACATTGCCCACTTCTGGGCTGACTCCAACCCAGGGGAGAAATCCAGCAGGTTTTGACAGGTTCTGGAGAACTGGTAGCGGAAATTTTGAGTAGTTCGGAGAACCAGCAAATGCCACCTCTGGCTGGCCCCAGAGTGGGGAGGGAATGGGGATTTTGCAGTATCCGTCCACTGCCACGCCAACCAAACCACGCCCACAAAACCAGTAGTAAAAAAATTTGGATTTCACCACTCCTCCAACCTATCTAGAGTCGAAGCAGAGCTGACGTACAACAATTGGGAGCTGCAGGCGGGGGGGAGGAGCTAAATCTGGGCGGGGCTAGAGGTGGGTGGTGTCTGCTTCTGGCTGCCCCGCCTTTTCTCCCCCTCCGAGACCCCCCCCCGAAAGGAGTCGGCTCAGAAAGACCCTGCGGCCACAAGACTGCCCCCCACCCCAGCCCTAGGGCTGTATTTCCCAGAATTTTTTTAAAAATAATTTCCTTGAGATGCTCTATTCCAAATGCATCATGGGAAAGAATGGAACAGCGGAATGCAGGTTTTCAACAATGGCACACTGCGCAGTCCCAGAATGCAGTTGTGGGAGGAGCGGGGAGGGGGGAGGAAATCCACAAACTCCACCCCCAAGAATGCAAAGGTAGACTGCCTCTGGGTGTGGAGGTTCTATTGAGCTACCCTAGCAAACAACCACCGATCGAGGCTTCCGACCTCCTTGTTCTCTTTCTCCATCTCCCCTTCTCGGCTCACCCAGCTCGGATTCGTTTCTCCTCTAGCCTGTCTCTCATTTTCCTCTTGGGATTATTGATTTAATCTCTCAAACTGGATTTCCTTAAATCATTTATTTCATTTTAATCCAATTATTTAACCCAATTATTCAAACAGCCCATCCCCTTATAGAGGGGCTTTGTACGGTGCGCAAGTAAAATAGGAAAGCCTTTAAAAACAGTATATATAAATGTCTATGGAGATTCAGTATACAGTATATAAACTTATTTAGACTGGCAAGGATGAGTTAAAAAATCAATGTTAAAGTTAATTAAAAATCATGGCATCCCTATTCCATTAAAACCTTGGCAGGAAGTAACCAAGCACCAAAGCCCCTGGTAAAGATTTTCCCGACATGCCATCACTTTGCTAAACAACTAATTCCCACGACAATCAAACTATTTACTAAGGCTGTATTACCATTACCCTTCTCATCCTTCCTATTACCCATCTCCTTTCTACTGAGGACTATAACCTTGTTGCTTGTATCTTTGCGATTTATATTGTTTTATTTAGTTTCCTAGTATGATTTTGATTGCTTACTTAGTATCCTATGACTATCACTAAAGTGTTGTATCTTATGATTCACGATCAATGTATTTTTATGACGACAATGATCATGATTGATCACTTACAGCTTTTATGTACACTGAGAACTTATGCACCAAAGAGAAATTCCTTGTGTGCCCAATCACACTTGGCCAATAAAGAATTCTATTCTATTCTATTCTATTCTATTCTATTCTATTCTATTCTATTCTATTCTAATGCTATCCTATCCTATCCTATCCTATCCTCTTTTCTCTCCTATTCTCTCCTATTCTCTCCTATTCTCTTCTTTCTCTTCTCAATCCTATTCTATTCTATTCTATATTCTATTCTACTATGTTTCCCCGAAAATAAGACCCTGTCTTATATTTTTTGTACCCCGAAATAAGCGCTTGGCCTTATTTTCGGGGAGGTCTTATTATTTTGGGGCACATAAAGCAAGACGGGGCTCCTCTTGCTGTCTTACTTAATTTCCAGCTCTGTCTCCCTAACCCCAACCAGAGGAAATGGTGGGGACCAACTGTGCATGCATTTAAATATTTTTGGGGAGGGCTTATTTTCAGGGGGGGCCTTATTTTAGCACATGCACTCAAAAAGCCCGACTGGGCTTATTATCAGGGGAGGTCTTATTTTTGGGAAAATGTATTCTAAAAATAGGTAAAGGAGTCACTAAACGAACGGCCGTAACTCAAGGACTACCTGTAATGCAGAAACTCAGTAGTGATTCCAAGATGATCTGGCTCGAACCCCCTACCCACCCCAAAACTCCAGCCTGCGCTTCCACGCCGTGGTCCCCACCCCTTACACCCCAATCCACAGACGGATGGACGGACGGACGGACAGACGGACAGGCTACCTGTAATCTCTCCCTTCTGCACGGCGAAGGGGATGACCAGGTTGAAGGGCCGCAGCATGGCATCCACGTTCTCCGGCGGGGCGACGGGCTCATCCGTGGCCTGGCGTGGAGGGGAAGAGAGGAAAGGGAGGGTGGGGGAGGAGGGAAGAAAGAGAGACTAAGTCCAGATAGAGAAGGAGTGGGGAGGGGGCGAGAGAGAGAGCGAAAGAGCACCCCAAGACGAGGCAAACTGAAAAGAAAGATTCGGAAGGCGAAACCATCTTGGGGTGTAGAGAGGCTGGAAGAAAGAAGGAGACCAATGACATACACACACCCCAAGAAAAGAAGAAGAGTCCACGACACCCTGAAAGAGAGTTTGGGGGGCAGCCAGGAATGGCAAAGAGGAGATCCAGGACTGTCCATTGGTTTGCCTTGCCTAAACAGCTGGATATGTACAACTGCATTCAGCTAACCACCGTGCAGGTAGTCCTCGACTTACAACCGCAATCGAGCCCAAATCTTGAGCTGCTAAGCGAGACAGCTGTTACGTGAGCCTTGACCTATTTTATGACCTTCCTTGCCATGGTCGTTAAGTGAATCCCTGCCCTTGTTAGCTTAGTAACACAATTGTTAAGTGAATCTGGCTGCCCCAGGGACTTTGCTCATCAGAAGGTCGCAAAAGAGGATCACGTGATCCCAAAACACTGCGACCGTCATAAATACGAGTCAGTTGCCGAGGGTCTGAATTTTGATCATGTGACCCTGGGGGGGGTGCCACACTGGTCATAAAGGTGTTGCTTTTTCAGAAGCCGTTGTAACTTCAAACGGTCACTCAACAAAACGGTCGTAAGTTGAGGACTACCCCTCTTTTCAGTTTGCACCACCTACTGAGCCACAAATGACTCACTTGGG
This sequence comes from Stegonotus admiraltiensis, assembly GCA_032468215.1. Taxonomy (NCBI): domain Eukaryota; kingdom Metazoa; phylum Chordata; class Lepidosauria; order Squamata; family Colubridae; genus Stegonotus; species Stegonotus admiraltiensis. Next base: position 27,502 of record JANHZT010004344.1, on the reverse strand, counting down.
ATGTGGGAAGACATGGTAACAAGGTCAGCCAATGAATAGGCATAGCAACTAAGCTAGCCAATTGGGAGCTTAGACAGACTGGAGCCAGGGCGTGTCTTAGTCTGCAACTTCTGAGTCTGTGCAGAGAAACGAAACTGAAACCGGTGAGCGTGAACTTGCCTGCTGATCCGAGCTGAAATGAAACTGTGAATCTGCTATTGGTATTGTCAAATCTGCTTCGTGTATTATTATGTATATAAAGAAGTGAATGAATCCAGCTGAATCAGTTATCTGGATGTGCTTCTGGATTTGATTTTTTCAAGAAACACTGATGGAAATATCCAAGGAAAACCAAGATTGGACTTTGGCCTTGGCCAGGGGTATCTGCAGGATGTGTCCAAAGAAGTCAAGACGGCAGCTGAACGAGTGCAACTGAAGCTCTCCGCCTTGCCCATCCAAAGTTGGTAGAGCTTCAGCTGCACATCATGGTCACCTTCTTGATTCCTTCCACCACATCCTGAGGACCCTCTTGGCACTGGTGCATGGGGGGCAGGAGGACCCTCCTTTCCGAGACAGAAAGAGAGAGACAGTGCGAGGAGACAAAGGCAAGCAAGGACACAGTCCTGGTACCCAGTGTGGAGGGAAGCCACCAGGGTGGTGCACCGGGAAGGGCTGGTGAAGCTGGTTGGATTCGCAGGGCTCCTCGACCTGAGGAATGGAGTCACAGGCCTGGCGGGAAGCAAGGGAGGCATCAGAGGATGGTCCTGCGTGCATCTTGAGAGCCCTCTTCACCCCACAACTTCGCGGTATCAGACGGCTGCTGGGATAGAGCTGAACAGTTGTGGGGTGGCCACCAAACACAACCAGAGGACCCCTTGGTGTTCTCTGAGCTTGGCTGTTTTCATGCAGAGCTTTCATGACACAAACTAGGTAACATCATCAGAAGCCTTCTAGCTCTCCGTCCTAGCACTGATGATGTTACGTAGTTGGGTCATGAAACGCCTGCAAGAAAACCTCCAAGCTCAAGAGAACACCAAGGACCCCACAATTGTCCTCCTGCTCCTCCTCCTCCACCCTCCATAAAATTCCTTCTAGCATTGGTGATGTTACCTAGTTGGATCATGAAAAGTCTCCAGGAAAACAACTAAGCTCAGAGAGCACCAAGGACCCTACAATTTTCCTCCTCCTCCTCCTCCTCCTCCTCCTCCTCCTCCTCCTCCTCCTCCCCCTCTCCACAAAACCCACTCCCTTCTAGCACTGATGATATTCTCTAGTTGGGTCATGAAAGGTCTCCAGGAAAACAACTAAGCTCAGAGAGCACCAAGGACCCTACAATTTTCCTCCTCCTCTTCCTCTTCCTCTTCCTCTTCCTCCTCCACCTCCTCCTCCTCCTCCTCCTCCTCCTCTTCCTCCTCCCAAAACCCACTCCCTTCTAGCACTGATGATGTTCCTTAGTTGGGTCATGAAACGCCTGCAAAGAAAACCCCCAAGCTCAGAGAGCACCAGGGACCCCACAGTTCAATCTTGAGCTACAAATTTCTATTGATACTTTTGTTGCTTGATGGTCTTTAGAAAAGGGTGGCTGCTCTGTGTCCCGACTACCCCACGGATGGCGGTTTTTTGTCTGGGCGCATCCTGTACTCACCACCACGTGAAAGGGGCTGTTGGGGATCTGCTCGCCTCCAAAACGGATGGTGATGACATATTTGCCAGGCTCGGGAGCTGTGTAATAGATGTCAAAGGTCCCATCGTGGTTCTCCACCACGTCGACATCCAGCTCAGCCCCATCGGGCGTGGAGACCTTGCAGGTCACCTTGCCCTTCCCAGCTGCCTTGGCGTCCACCGTGATCACCGTCTCCTCTCCAATCTGGATGGTGGGACCAAGGCACGCTCCTACAAAGAAATGAAGACAATGGTTGCAGCCAAGCCCAGAGGCCACACCTGTAAGCTCTAAAGATTTAAGTCTACAGGTGAAGGTCCCATCGAAGGGACTTCTTACTAAAAGCCTATCATCTTCTTTTAACGACCCCATAATCCCTTGCGAGGTGGAGTCTGGGGAACTGTATGGAGTTAGCAGAGTGTTTGAATGGCCAGATGCCCTTCCTGTCACCAATGCAGAGTTTTGTTCAGCAGAACTTTCATCAAAACTTTGATGAGAAAAAAAAAAGCTTACCCAGTCCGTGGCCTCCGATGGACACTGTAGACAGAGAGAGACAGAAAGAGACATGAGCATCCTTGTCAGAAATCGTTCTTGCCCCAAGAAAGTGCCACCCCTCCAGGTAGGAAGACGAGCAACCGCCTACCTGTCACCAGGCACTTGCTGGCATCTCCAGCGGGCAAGGCGTGGATGCGGAAAGGCGAGTAGGGGATTTCATCGCCGCCGTATTTGATGGTGATGGTGTAGCGGCCCGTCATGTCTGGAACGTAGGAGACTGTGTAGGTCCCGTCTCGGTTGTCCCGAATGTTGGCCTTCTTGGGTTTGCCCTCAGGGTCCTGGGGGGGGGGGGAAAGAGAGGCAGAGGGTGTGGTCAAGGGTCAGCCTGTAATGGAATGCAAAAATTATCTTGGAAAACAAGGCAGGGGAGGAAGAGATGTAGCCTAGAAAGGATCAGAGAAAAGGAAGATGAGCCCTCAGCTGTACAACGAACAGAGAAAGGAATTTAGAAATGATGCATCCTAATTAATCAGGCATTAAAAACAGACAGTGGGAGATTTGTATTTTCAGACTTGCAAGATTGTTGGGGGTTTTTTTTTCAACCGTAGCAACTTTAAGGTGGGTGGACTTCAGAATTTCCCCAGCCAGCATTTGGGCTGACAATCTCAAGCCCCTCTCCCACCACCCACCACCTCCCCAAGGACATTTCTCTGTTGCCACACCCAGGACTAATAGAAGTCCTCCAAGCCACCCCGTAGCTCCCTCCTGGCCCCACCACTTACCAGGATCTGTACAGTGAGCAACCCTTCACCGGCGTCACGAGCGTCGATGGTGAACTCCACCGGCAGGCTGGCAGGGATGCCCGAGGCATTGAGTCCAGGACCACTGGCCCGCACTTTGCTGGCATCGTGAGCAGGAAGGACCCGGATCTTAAAGGGGCTGAAAGAGGCAGAAGCTGGGAGATCAGAGAGGATCTGGCTGGGCCTCCCCTCCCCTCCTTGCAGCCAAGAACCCTTTCAGTTGGGGGGGACATATTCATCCATCCATCCATCCATTAATTCATTAATTAATTAATTCATTCATTCATTCATTCATTCATGTCATGTGAATTGGGGCTCTACCCAGGGTTCCCCACAACCCCGAAAGGACCTGAGCACCTCCTTCTGCAGAATCAGAGACCAGATCAATCAGATTACAACTCCCATCCCTGATTCTCTGTGTCTGGGAATGCTGGAGATTGTAGTCTGGATCACTCAGAAGGCAACCCAACTGGGGAATTCTACAGTAGCAAACCCAGGTCTCCAACAGACCGAACCCAACAAACAGTTTCATAAATAAAACCAGAGGAATTTGGTACAGATGCTCCTTGGCTTACGAACTACAGTTGAACCCCAAACACCTGTTGCTAAGCGAGACATTTGTGAACTGAGTTTTGCCCCATTTTACAGCCTTTCTTGCCACAGTTGTTAAGTGAATCACGGGGGCATCAAGAAAGGATCCAAAGTCCTCCAGCGATTGTAGGAGAAATTGGCCAGGAGCCTTTAACTCTCTCTCACCTGCGGGGCACCTCTTGCCCGGCGTATTTGACAGAGATGGTGTACGGGCCGTCTGTAGCCGGCGTGTATTTCACAGCGTGTGTGCCGTCTCCGTTGTCACGCACCTCCACCGGCTCAGCCACCCCTGGACAGAGAAGAAAGAGGAGCCAAGCATTAGAAGGCATCTAAGGTGGCTTTGGGTCAACTCAAGCCAACTAGGGCAGGATTGACCCATCAAGTTCTTAACAGAATGGCAGAGTGGGAAGGGGCCATCGAGGTCTTTTAGTCCAACCCCCTGTTCAGGCAGGAAACCCTACACCATTTCAGACGAAGGGCTGTCCAATCTCTTCTTGAAAACCTCCATTGTTGAAGCACCCACAACTTCTGGAGGGAAGTCGTTCCACTGATTAATTGTTCCCACTGTCAGGAAATTTCTCCTTAGTTCTAGGTTGGTTGCCTCCTTGATTAGTTTCCACCTGTTACTTCTTGTCCTGCCTTCAGGTACTTTGGAGAATAGGTGGACCCCCTCCTCTCTGTGGCAACTTCTTAGATATCAGAACATTGCTATCATGTCTCCCCTAGTTCTTCCTTTCATTAAACTAGAGATTTCCAATTCTTGCAACCGTTCTTCGTATATTTTGGTCTCCAGCCCCCTAATCATCTTTGTTGCTCTTCTCTGCACTCTTTCCAGAGTCTCAACATCTTTTTTTACATCGTGGCGACCAAAACTGGATGCAGGATTCCAAGTCTTCTCAAGAGGGTAAGCCAAAAGGCAGCTCTCTGACCTTTAACCCCTCTCATCGGAACTAGGCCATCAAGAGGGGACATTGCTGGGGTCAACTGTGTCCCCCGCCTCCAAGATAACAGAATAACAGGGTTGGAAGGGACCTTGGAGGTCTTCTAGTCCAACCCACAACTCAAGATGGAGGCCGTATATCATTTCAGACAAACGGTGGTCCAATGTCTTCTTGAAGATCTAGGCATTGACCTCTGTCCTCTTTGAGGCCCTTCTTCCCATCCCATAATCCATTCTGAATCAACGCCCCCCCCCCAAATCACCATACCTGAAGGTCCCAGCACCTTCACCTCCAGGGGAGCCAGCCCAGCCTTGCTGCAGTCAACGGTGAAGGTCTGAGGGACCCGGGCTCTCACACCGGCCCCCAATCCGGGTCCCGAGCATTTGACTTTGCTGGGATCGACCACGTCTTTGACAGGAACACGGAAGGGGCTCCCTGGGAAGAGAGATCCACCATGAGTGCCCAGCAGAAGATCATCCTTCGTGTTGTGACCCAGCTCCCCAAACATGACAAACTCAAAGATTCAACTCAAAGATTCAACAAGTCAACTCAAAGATTCCTTTATTAGGAGCGCCGGCAGCCCCAGCAAAAAGTTTCTCTCTCACCGCAGGCTAACAAGTCCGTCTGGCAGGCAGATGAACAGGTGTCTCCCACATCTATTCATCTCCGCCCCCTGCCTTTGATCCCCAGAGCCAGGGTGGGGCTTCGCTAGCAACGATGGCTCTTCCGTCCCAAGGACCAGCCCATGGATTTCCACTGTTCTCCTCTCCTCTGCCTTCTGCGCATCTGGCACTGGATTCAGCTGTTCCTCCTCTTCCTCATCAGCCACCTCCGGACCTGGGGGCTGTTGACTCTCCACCTGAGAGCTGACAGCTGGCCTAGGCTCTGCCTCTCTCTCTCTCTCTCTCTCTCTCTGACAGCTCTTCCCTCTTCCCCTAGGAGCTGCCAGGTTGCCCTGATGTTGACCCTGACTCCCATGCCTCCTCCTCCTCCTCTGAGTCGGCTGTTGGAGGGGCCGGCAGCCAACAGCCCACAACACGTTGGCCTCTTGGACCACATCTGGTTGCTCATCCAGGCTTTCCTGGAGGAACTTTGAGAAGAAGGCCTACAACTGAACCATACCACCCATCACAAGGTGGGCCATTCCCAGGAAAGCCCATTCTCATCTATGCAATTCTTAGGAAGAGGGTTATCAGATAAGGTTGCCCCCAGGAGAACGAGAATGAGATCTATAGGGAACAAGGGCTACTCCAGCGACCCCCGCAGGACTCTCTTCCTGAAGATCTGGAGAACCTGAAGGCGCTTCCACAAAAGAGTTCCTGGATCTAGAACAATACAGGTAGTCCTTAACTTACGACCACAATCGAGCCCAGCATTTCTGTCACTAAGCGAGACATCTGTTAAGGGAGTTTTGCCTCATGTTACACCCTTTCTTGCCACAGGTGTTAAGCGAATTAAGTTAGGAGCATGGTTATTAAGTGAATCCAGTGCCTGCATTGATTTTGCTTGTTGCAAAAGGGGATCAAGTGACCCCTGGGACACTGCAAGCATCATAAATGCAAGTCAGTTGCCAATCGTCCGAATTTTGATCACGTGACTATGGGGATGTTGCAATGTGACCATTTGAAGTTACGGCGTGACTGAAAAAAGGGGCTTAGGAGCATCGTAAGTGTGAAAAATGGTCCTAAGTCCCTTTTTTCAGTGACGCCGTAACTTCAAATGGTCACTAAACGAACATTCACAAGTGGAGGACTACCTGCATTGCAAGCTGCCCAAGGTTACCCTGTGGTAAGATGGGCGACCAATAAATGTTACAAACAAACGAACAAAATAATAAATAAATGCTTTCAACAGTCGGCAATTCATCGGTCGCTGTTTTCAGTGCCGTTCCAACTTCGAATGGCCACTAAACGAACTATCGTAAATCGAGGACTACCTGCCCCTTCCCTCCCCCCCCTCCCATCTTCATACGTGTCTTGGCGAGCCCCCTTTCCCCACCCATCCTCCTCACCCACCTGGGATGGGGCGTCCACCAAAGGTGATGTTGACATCATAGTCCCCAGGGGTGAAGGGGATGTACTCCACACTGCAGCTGCCATCTTTGTTGTCCTTGCAGGACATCTTGGCCTCCGAGGGGCCTTCGATAGCCAAGCCGAGACCCCCAGTCCCTGCGCCCCTGGGAAGAAAAGGCAGCCCTTTAAAGAACCCCGCCCAAAAATAGGACCTGTGGCCAAAGCCACCGGGGAAAAAGCCAACCCAACATGCCTACAGGAAGTTTGACACCGTTTGGTGAATTAAAACCACAGGAAAATGTGGATGCAACTGAAATCTATTAGGGTGGCATGTAGAAGACCCCAGACCTAATAAAGCCATCCGTCCTACGTGACCTGGGGTTCAAAGGTCAGCGGACCTCCAAAATGCTGCACCATAAACACACCAGAGAGTGGGCTTCACTGTCTTGAATTTCACCCTAATATTTATGGTGATGATTGGTTGATTTCTTGCTTTGAATCTGACTCCCTCTGTTTTTTGAACTTTATAATTGTCTTTTTTTGTTTTAATCTGGTTTTTAACTTGGTTTTTTTTTTAAACCTGTAGCTGTTATATCATTTTACTGTTTTATCTGTAAACTGTCTGGAGGCATGCAAATGAAATGGGAGATATAGATATACACTCAGTAGGTAGGTAGGTAGGTAGGTAGGTAGGTGAGAGATAGAGGGGGAGGGAGATGATAGATGGAAGATAGATAGATAGATAGATAGATAGATAGATAGATAGATAGATAGATAGATAGATAGATAGAAAGATTGATAGATGATTAGATAGAAAGATAGAAAGATATAGATAGATACAGTAGATAGATAGATAGATAGATAGATAGATAGATAGATAGATAGATATTAGATGAATTAATCTAATGTAATCTATCTAATCTATCTAATCTATATCTATCTACAGTATCTAATTAGATAGATAGATAGATAGATAGATAGATAGATAGATAGATAGATAGATAGATAGATAGATAGATGGATGGATGG
>JANHZT010004343.1:99413-109794 GCA_032468215.1 Stegonotus admiraltiensis | reverse complement strand
GAGACAGTCCCTCAGATAACCTGGTCCCAAGCCATGAAGGGCTTTAAAGATGACAACCAGCACCTTGAATTGCACCCGAAAGCAAATCAGCAACCAATGCAGCTTCCACAAGAGAGGTGATACATGTGCACACCGGGGTATGCACAAAACCATGCAGGCCACTGCATTTTGCACCAACTGGAGCTTCCAGATGCTCTTCAAGGGCAGCCCCATGTAGAGTACATTGCAATAGTCAAGATGGGAAGTGACTAGGATATGAGTAACTGTGAGTAGGGACTGTTGGTCCAGGAAAGGGTGTAACTGGTGTACAACCCGCAGTTGCACAAAGGCCCTCCTGGCCATGACCACCACCTGCTCTTTGAGCAGGAGTTGTGAGTCCAGGAAAACCCCTAGATTGTGCACAGGGTCTGTTTGGGGTAGTGCCACCCTATCCAAGACCAAAGGTGGCAATTCTCCCTGAGCCAATGAACCCCAAACCCAGAGCCTCTCGGTCTTGCAAGGGTTTAGTTTCAACCCATCCAGCCCCTAACAGCCTCCAGGCACTGCGAGAGGGACGACACAGCATCACTTAACTCTCCACAGGCCAAGACATACAGCTGAGTATCATCAGCATATTGGTGATACCTCAGTCCATGGTAACGGATGATCTCACCCAGAGGCTTCATATAAATGTTGAACAGGAACGGAGAGAGTACCAAGCCCTGCGGAACCCTGTAAAATTTTAATATACTTTTTTGTCCTTTTGACAAGCAAAATACAACAATATAAGTCTTGATCTGCCTGTATTTTTTTTGGTACAAATTTCTTCATTTTCACTTTTAAACAGATCCAAGCATGATCTCATTTTGCAAAGCCTTTAGCAGAAGTCTTCAATAAAAGTGATTCCACTATTGGGGCAAACAGAAATAGAGGTTTCTGACAGACCCAAAAGTTTTCTTCCTTGCTTTCTCTCTTCTTTACTATTTTATAAGTAACTGAAGGCAGCAAACATACATAATACTCCTTCCTCCTTTTCCTCCTTCCAGAACAACAATCCTATGAGGTGGGTTGGGCTGAGAGAGAGTGACTGACTCAAAGACATCCAACCTTTTATGGTCTGTGGTGGGACTTGAACTCCCAGGCTCCTGGTTTCTAGCCTGGTGTCTTAACCACTAGCCCAAATAATTTGGAGGTCATTAACACTATCCTGTGATCCAAGTGGAAGAGGGAAAATATGCTGATGCTGTAATTCAATGATTAAAGTCAGAAGATACTTCAGAAATTTGTCCAAGGTTTAATTGGCAGTTGCCCATTGGAGCATAGGACTAGACTGTACAATTTGCTGATCAGCAATCTTTTCCTCAGAGAAGAGGAAGCATCTCTTTTTCCTTAATAGCAAAGCAACAATGGCTTGATTGCAAATGCCAGTAGCTCAAAGAGAGATTTAGAGCTGCCTATGTTGTTTACAAACTTCATCCCTCTAAGACCCTTTAATATAAATCAATTCTGAGAAAGAAAAAACAGAAGGCTATAAAACATGCCTGGCATCAACTTATCCTTTTTGTCAGACAAAAGAAAATTTCTTTTCTGGCTTGTTTCTAATACACTTGGTGTATTCATTGAGATCCTGGTCAATCAGTTTCTGGTCAATCAGATCCTGGTTCAAGTACATTATCAAGCTTTGCATACTGATCCTGGTCTCTCCCAACTCTGTTACTGTTAATTATTATAGTGAAGCTGGGTATTATGATTTCAGCACTCTGGATAGCTGGCCTCCAGTTTAGAAGAAGTGGTCAAACTGATAGTCACATAACATTGAAAATACCTCAGATAATGAGCTTGTCTTTCCTAAAGTAATTAAACTACATTGTAACCAGTGGGCTCTTTCATTGGCAACTATATTTACATTCATTGATCAAGCAGGGCAGATCCCTAAAGATGGGGGTGGGGGAGAGAAGGGATAGGGATAGCGATTACGGTTCCTATTTAGAAGACAGACAATAAGATCCAGCTAATTATTATAGACCTTTCAGCCTATGAAGTGTAATGAGTGGTAAATCATATGCAAAACATCTGAATAATCAACTCCAAGCTTGGATAGAATTTGAAGAAATATTAGACTACAGATAAAACAAGTTTAAAGAAAGTCTGTCAACTGTAGACTATATTATGGTATTGCACCACCTTATCCTGAAGCACAGTATGTATAGAATTCAAAATCAAGTGTATGTGTGGCATTTAAATCTGTGTTTTACTCTACAGCCAGAAAAAATACTGTGGATAAGCTCAAGAGTATCATTGTGGATAGACATCTTTATCTGATCCAAGATGTAGACACCAACTCTTCTCTGAGAGTTAAGTGTAATAATCAAGGGCTACTTACAGATGCAATACATATTCATAGAGGTGTACAGCAAGGATGTATTCTGGTTCTACCTTGTTCAATCTATTCATAAATTATATAACTGCAACAGGGAACAATTTAGATGGTCATGACTCCAAATTTAGCAGCTTATAAATGCCAGATACTACGATATGCAGAAGATGCACTCCTTATTTCCTTCCTGTTTCCAACAGGACAAAGATAGGCAATGATATCTACTACTGTGTTTCCCCAAAAATAAGACTCTGTCTTATATTTTGTGAACCCCGAAATAAGCGTTTGGCCTTATATTCGAGGAGGTCTTATTATTTTGGGGCATGTGGAGCAAGATGGGGCTCCTTTTGCCGTCATACCTGATTTCCAGCTCTGCATTTAAATATTTTTGGGGAGAGCTTATTTTCGGGGGGAGGCTTATTTTAGCGCATGTGCTCAAAAGCCCAATTGGGCTTATTATCAAGGGATGTCTTATTTTCAGGGAAACAGGGTATCTAATACTGCAAATGAAATATATTTTAATTAACTTCCAAAATCTAAAGTCATACTATTTGTTCAAAGGGCCAAAGTACAAAGAAGGAATATGGAGTGGTTTCCAATTGAACAGATTCCCATTCCTCAACATCTGAGTGATTAATTTTTATTCCACAAGAATTAGAGAGCTTTCTTTTTCTTTTTCTTTTTCTTTCTTTTTCTTTTTCTTTCTTTTTCTTTCATTCTTTCATTCTTTCTTTTGTTCTTTTTTCTCTTTCTTTCTTTCATTCTTTCTTTCTTTCTTTCTTTCTTTCTTTCTCTCCCTTTCTTTTTTGTTCTTTCTCAAACTAGCACCAGCTGCCTTAAAACTATTCTTAGCTAGAATAGGGCTGCATTTTTATGTAATTAACCAGAATTTTTTTCCTAGCACCCGAGAATTGCAATAGCATGTTTCTAACACTAAAATATTCCCAAAAGGAATGTTACTAAAATATTCAGAATGATTTTTATTCATCATTTGCTGGGATTCAATTTCTGTTTGATTTGTTGTTCTAAATAAATCCACTGAAGATTTAATGTACATATTTCACTCTTTCTTTTCCTTTTACTAAAAACGAAAGTGGAAATGTTATAACTGGGTGGTTTATTTATTTGCATAGAATAAAGGCTACCAGGGAGAATAAAAATGTGGTTCAAAGTTCAGTGCATCTCTGAACTATGCTATCAGTACATCCATGTTCCAGACTGGCTTGATGTCCAAATTTGACAGAAACTGATTGGCACCCCGTCTTTTCAAGCCTCAGCTTCTATGAAACTCGTCTCTTCTTATAACTGCCTGCACAAGTAATAAATGTTCATAAACGTGCTATGTTATTTTTCAAGTGGTTGAACTTTTAAGGATCAGTATGACAGTTGTACAATTATTGCTGAATCCTGCAGTTGGAATACCCTGGAACAAATCAAATCAGGATATCTGTAACTGTCACAGCTCCCACAGAGAAAATATACTGGATACATCTTCAATTCATCTTCTTTTCCTCATTCTTACAAATAGAATCTTAAAACACCTCACATTTCTGTTCTGTACTTGTAGACTTCAAAAAAACAGAAGAAGCTCTCTAACCTTTGCTCTCCTGCTCACAGCTGGGTAGTATTAATGTAATACCTTCCTCAGTGGGGTTATTAAAAAAGCTGGTCAAGTGATCATTATCACCTTCCTGTACAGCTTCTCCTCATGCTTTCAATTCATTTGCAAGTTGCAATCAATTGTGTGCTCCCCAATCTGATTTTAAAAGCTTGAATGCATTTTGAGTCCCTGTAATGAAATCCTTCTCACCATGAATTGCCCAGTTTAAACACACACAGAGTCTTTGTTCATTCAGCCTGCTCATTTTAAACACCAGCAGAAATTCTGTCACCTTCAAAATTAGGTTTGGTTTGTTAAGAAGATCAGCTGGTTCTTTTACATGGGCTGTGGTTTTCTTAACAAGGAGATATTTTGACTTTAGCAGTGCTTCATTCCTTCTAGCCATTATAAAACAGAAGAAGGCAATTACTAAAATGATTTCAGTTTTGTCAGTTGAAATTATCTTCTCATTTCATTGGTTTTTCTCCCAGTGATATGGAACCTTGTGTATATTCGGTAAATTATTTCAGAACAAAAAAGGAGAGCTATCAGACCTAAAAACGGAAAATTACAATGATAGAACAAAATAGATTCAAAGCAATCTGTTTTACATGAAGAGAAATAAAAATATAGAATCATCCAGCTGATATAGAATCATCCAGCTGCAGACCCAAAAGTTTTCTACTTACTTTCTCCTGCCTTCTTCTCAGCTTTTACTAAGTTTCAATTGGAAAATTAAAAATTAAAACTAAAATGTAGTGCTTTAAAGACTAGATATCAGAAGAGCAGGTGGGGTAAGGATAAATCAACCTTAATAAGTCTGATTTTAAAATGTGGGATTTGACTTCACACTTGCCCACTTTTGCTTTCTGCTTTGCCCACATACACTGTTCCTTTATCCTGACCCACATACTGTATGCGATCCCCAGCACATTCTGCAAACCCTACTTATAGACCTTGGTCAAAAAATTGTGTATGTTCATGAGCTAATACATAAGGGCAGCAATCTATGTTCCATTCAATGTTAATGATTGGGAAGCACTTCATTGGCAGACTGATAGCTGTCAACTAGTCTATGTTAACTGGGGAAAGTTCTTCTAGAGAGAAGGCTCATGTTATTGGAAGCCCCATAGCATTTAAGTAAGTCTAATCATGTTTCCATCAGCAGCAACAGACAAAATTCTCAGGAACATAGAGATTCTCAGTCATCCTGGTCATGGTTGTCCCAAAGGTGTTTTTTTCAGGAGGCACCTGGACTTTGTTTTTTCTTTGAAGACATTTCGCTTCTCATCTAAAGAAGCTTCTTCAGCTCTGACAGGATAGTAGGGAATGGAAAGATTTATATTCCTTGCAGATAGCTGTACAACTGTTTTAGCTATACAATTTGGAATGAACACTTTTTGAATGGTATGGGAGTAGGAATGGATTTCCCGAGAAAAATTGCAGACTATAGGAACCAGAAGCACTACTCAGGTGACCCTGAGGAAACAGATAATCTCCAAGTGCTTCAAGGACACTCTAAAACAGTGTTTCTCAACCTTGATAGCTTTAAGATGTGTGGACTTCAATTCCCAGAATTCCCCAACCAGCATGGCTGGCTAAGGAATTCTGGGAGTTGGAGTCCAGAGATTGTACATTTGCTAAGGTTGAGAAACACTGCTCTAAAAGGATGCAGATTATCAGCTTTCTGCAAGGAATATAAATCCTTCCATTCTCCACTATCCTGTCAGAGCTGAAGAAGCTTCTTGGATGAGAAGCTAAATATCTTCAAAAGGAAAAACAAAACAAGAAAGTCCAGTTACCTCCTGAAAAAAGCACCTTTGGGAACTCCTGTCAGGACCTTTTGAATTAAGGGAGGAACCAGTCTGATCTGCTATTTCAAAAGTTTGTCTTATCCACCTGACCTGGACCAATCAGTGATGCTAGCTCAAGAACAGATTTATCTTGTGAATGATGGACTGAATAGCCCAGTTAAGCTATTACTATATGATCTTCTGCTTAGCTTTACCCTTATCAGAATTTGAAATCCAATGGCAATTCTGCTTTCCCATGCTCTCTTGATTCTATTCAGGAATGCTTTGTATATTATTAGATAACGCAGAAGGTTTGACATAAATTATTTTTGATAATTTATGCTGAATTATAGCAATGCATTTTAAATGTGAGAATATAATTTTTTTTTCAAATCAGCCTGATTAAAGAAAAAAATGTTAGTGATAGGACAAACAATATTAATGCAATTGCTAAGCACTTAAAATAGTCTTTTTAATTTCTGTCAGCTGCAAATTTGCTACGTTTTAACCTTCTGGCAAGTGTGATCTGTTCCATGTTCAAGAAAAACGTACACATAAGCAAAAAAAAAGTATAATGACCAGCAATCCTGAGTCAAACTCATATTGTCTAAAATTTCATTCAGCCAAATTAGCCTTGGATTGACTGGAGAAATTACTCTTACAAATTTAAGACAAACCCAGTTATTTATGCTTGGATTTCAGAATATTATCTTCCAAAAGTAGTTGTTGGCGGAACTGTATTGGGATCAGGGCAGTGGTGGGATTCAAGTAATTTAACAACCGGTTCTCTGCCCTAATGATTTCTTCCAACAACTAATTTGCCAAACTGCCCAGAAAGTTAACAACCGGTTCTCCCAAAGTGGTGCGAACTGGCTGAATCCCACCACTGGATCAGGGCATAAGGCAGTTAACACTCCCCTACTCCTATCTGCACGGAATGGTACTACAGCTAAAACTATTCCTGTCTGAGATTTTAAACACAGTACGGGAAACATGTCATCTATTATATTTGACCATGATAACTTGGCAGATAAATACTGAAGTGACAACCACAAGGTGAAAGAAGAATTAGGGGCAGGCATTTTTTCCCCCTTTCCATTCAGTCGTGCCTGATTTTTGGAGTTTGCCAAAGCCAGCTGGGTGACCTTGGGGCCAGTCACTTTCTCTCAGGCTTAGGGATGTAGAAATGGCAAACCACTTCTGGAAAATACTCAAAAGAAAACTGAAAGTCAAGAAGGGACTAGCAGTAATGATAACTAGCTCCTGTCATCTCTCTGTACATTAGCCTGGTGAAGGATAGGTGGTCCATTCACAGAGCTGGAGTAATATTATTTTGTCTCTGTTTTCTTCCATTCAAATAATAGCAGCCTGGACAGATAAGAGACTTATTATTTGCATCAGAATAGAATCCATTATAAAAAGTATAAAACCAGATTACCATATTTTTCGGAGTATAAGACGCACCTTTTTTCCCCAAAGAAGAGGTGAAAATCTGGGTGCATCTTAATCTCCAAATGTAGCCCCACCCAGCCTTGGAAACAGAGATTTCAGAGGCTGAAAGAAGCTCTGAAAGAAGCTTCAGAAAAAAAGCCTCCAAACAGAGCTTCAGAAAAAAAGCCTTTTTTTTCTGAACCTCTGTTTCAGAGGCTTTCAGAGGCAGGAAAAAAAGTTTTTTCTGAAATGGAGTTTCAGACGTTTCAGAGGCAGAAAAAAAAGCAAGGCACAGAGCTCACAACTGTCACTACGTTCTTATATTTGTCAGCTGGGCTCCCATTCTAAGACATAAGGTAGTTGCTAGAATCTTATCTCTGGACTCTACTGCGCATGTACACATTCCTTCAGATTTTTTCTTTCACTTTGTACTTTTCTTTGTTCGCCTGCCAGGGCTTCTCCCGGCTGAACGGGAACTTTGCCAAAATGTAATTAATTAGATAGTAAGTTTTTATTTTCATTTACAATAAAAGGTTTCTTAGAATATATTCTTCGGGTTTTATTTTCTTTAAAGTATGCAACAAAGAGTAAGCCATGGTCCGTTCACCTCTCAATATGAGCAATTACCCCCATGGGGGGAACAGGGATTTATCTACACCCCGACAACAACCAACGAACCTCTTGCTAAAATTCACTTCTGGGAACAGCTGATTGGGTGTATTCCAGGAGGCCAATCCACCCACCAATCAGCTTTTTTCTTATTTTCCTCCCTAAAAACTAAGGTACGTCTTATACTTTGGTGCATCTTATACTCTGAAAAATACGTTATATAGTTATGGCCACTCTCTAGCTGTGAGAACTTCATCTGTATCATTCTCCAGGAAACATAACCTTCCCTGCAAATACTTTGAATTGGGGAAGATTATATTTAAACCAGGGATTAGGTCACGTTTGGAGGACTTAAATGCTAAAAAAAAAAAAATTGGTGGTCTGTCAGCAATAACTAGATGGCAGAGTATCACAGTGCAAGCCATGTCTCTTTTGAACATGCGTGTGATATCAACACACATATAAAAGTGGAAAGGTTTATATCAGGATGCTGCACCCTCGTCTTGCCAATTTTGAATCCTCCTATCCACCACCCACCACCCCCAGACTCTTTGTGCCTTCCACACAATTATGATCACAATGACTTTCCATCTTTGATCAGGTCCCCTTTACAACTAGTCCAGAGAGAAAAGGTGACATAAATTAAGATGCTCTTGTTATTCCTTAGGTCATTTTGCTTTTCATTTATTCAATTAACATAATATTCAGCAATAGCTACAGGAGCTATATCCATGTCTTGTCCTACTACACGTACACAAATTCAAACAAAGGTGAGCATGAGCAGCACACACACAGAGACACACTATCAACCCCGCTAGGTAGAAGAGACCAGGAAACTGGGAAGGCTAAAACTATTTTTCTGAAATCTGGACTTTCTTGTTTTTCTTTGAATACGTTTCACCTCTCATCCACGAAGTGATGAGAAGCAAAATGTCTTCAAAGAAAAACAAGAAAGTGCAGTTGCCTCTTGAAAAAAACACTTTGGGGACAACCATTACTTAGATGGCTGAAAATCTCTATAGATACTTTTCTGAAAGTGGCTACAGTATAATAATAGTATTTTTCTGGACTGATTATGCTGTAATCCTGTATTACTCCTGTTCTGACAATTCAGTGAATCAGGGTAGCATCTACCTGAACTGCTTCTGAATATGATCTTGTTTCTCAGGACTTAAAATTGCTACCAACCTTAGATACCTACCTTTTGCCTAGGTATCTCTGTCAAGACCATCTTCCTTATTTTCCTCAGATGGGCATATATATGTATATATTTATGAGCCATGGTGATGCAATGGTTAGAATGCAGTACTACAGGCTACTTCTGCTGATTGCTGGCTGCCTGCAATCTGGCAGTTTGAATCTCACCAGGCTCAAGGTTGACTCAGCCTTCCATCCTTCTGAGGTCGGTAAAATGAGGATGCAGATTGTTGGGGGCAATATGCTGACCGCTTAGAGAGGGCTACAAAGCACTGTGAAGTGGTATATAAGTCTAAGTGCCATTGCTATATTTGAAAAAAAATATGTTTTCTCATTCTCTAGAATTTATTTTAAATGTAGGAATAGAGACGTATGGGAATGGTGATCACCATAGGTATATGCATATACACCTAAGTTAAAATGTAACAGATAAATTAAATATAATTATAAGTTAGATTATTTTTATGTTTTAAGTCTTTAGGTGGGTCTGACTAATATTTAAGTGTTGCCCGTGACATGCCATTCAGAGCTACTCAGTAAATATCATACAGGTCTACTTTAAATGAATAAATTCAATGCTTTTCTTAGCTTATAAGTAATAAGCTTTTGTATGCGTTTCTCCTCCTGTGGTATTTGCTGCATATGATAAAAAATTAAAATATTTTAAAAATACGTAATGCGAGAATATAAAATAAAACTATAGAACCCAGAGCCCAATGAGAAGTCAGTTCACAGTGTCTTAATACAATTTACCATCATAAAAGTGCTACAAAAGTTTTTTTAAAAACACTTTCAAAATATCTCATGTTGAAAGAGATTGTGAATTTGTTATTATTATTATTTATTCAATTTGTATCGCAGAAGGCAATCAGAGCCTCCTTTTAGCCACCAAGAGAGGAAATGGGTTGCTATAGAGATAATACTTTCTCATGAACTCTTGACAACTTGCTGAGGAAACTGTAGAAAAAAAAATAAGATTAAAATAATAATGAATCTGCAATTTACCAGGTGCTAAGATATATAGCTCAGCTCTCAAGAATATGTAAAAAGGAGGAAAATGTGGAGCACCACTTCAGTCACGTAATCAAGAAATCGTTGTGAGATGACCTCCCGAATTATGTCTCTAGGAACAGCCATTAACTTATTTTATTCAATTGTGACATATACAGACTTAATATATAAATATATAGGATGAGCTGATGAGAAGCAAGCACCGGTAATTCCTGAGCGATCAAATGATGTAAACAAACCCCATATGACTCCTAAAATTGTTTCTTACCACCCAGCTAAACCTCCCAAAACTTTTTTCTCTTTCTCTCATGAAATCAAGGTATTTTTGCAGTCTACTCCCCCACCCCACCCCCAGGAATATGCCACAGTCCTCTCTGCCTTCAT